>ML812643.1:0-11274 GCA_009831015.1 Picea engelmannii
CCGAAACAATTAAGAGCACAAATTAAGTGCCAGTTTTCTTCTGGAGGGCATAAATTCTTGCTACGAAGTTAGTTTGGGTCACATGATTAGCCTATAGAAATATTATGGACCATAAAAGGAATCCATGCAACTAGATTTGGAATTTGGATACATAAAAATGTGCAGGAAAAAAAAAGACACATGTAGCATACATGGTAAAAATGGGAAAACAATCAAAACTTCCACATACCATAACTTTTAGCTCAAAGCTTAGATTTGGGAAAATGAATGGTCGTAATGTATTGAGGAGTATAAGACATATATCAACCTAAAAAATTGATTTGAGTTGTAAAACTTCAAGTTAACTAAAAAGAAGGTGACCGGTGGAATTACAAAGAAGAAAAATTATGCTCTCTCTCTCTCTCTCTTTATATATATATATATATATATATATATATATATATATATATATATATAGAGAGAGAGAGAGAGAGAGAGAGAGAGAGAGAGAGAGAGAGAGAGAGATTTCTAACAAAAAAATGTTTGCAAGCACATTTTCTTGAAACATTTAAAGAAATTTAGAGATACATGAAGACATTTTGGTTCCTATATGAGAACTACAGTCATGTAGGATGCCCATGGAGCTTAAAATCATGAAGATGAATTCAGAGGACTACATGTTAGCATGGGATATGTTGAGACATAGTTCAATGGAAGAAGATATAATAGGAATGATTCTGTAACTATGAGAAGTCTGTAGAGATAAGTGGAGATCTATAGGGAAGGTAATGAAGAGATATTTAAGAGTCTAAATACATTGCAGAGGCAAGCCAATAAATATTATAGCACAAAGAAAGAATCTAGTTCTATACAAGTGTCAACATCTAGATTACATAACAAAAGGGATGAACATGGGAATGCTAGGAAGTCAAGGAGTATGAGCAGGTGCCATCACTCCCCGAGGCAATCCACTAGGAGAACTTATGCAAGTTCAGGAATAGGGAGTAAGCCAAGTGTGTCTCTTGTCAGGAGGTAGAGGATAATTCCCGAGGCAGACATATTGCAAGGTGATCTCATGAAAATCAAGCCACCAAATTTCAATGGTGAGCATAGGAATGGAGAAGAGGCTGAGGCCTAGCTATTGGAAATGAAAAAGTATTTCCAGTTGCATGATTATTCCTTAAGGGTATAAATAGGAATTGCAACCTACCACTTGCAAGGAAAGACAACTATGTGGTGGGATTAAGTTAAGCAATCCAGATACCTTGATGAGAAGAGAGTCTCATTGAGGCAATTCAAATGATATTTCCAAGAGAAATATTTTTCTGAGCATTTCTATGAGAGAAAGATGAAAGAGTTATTTGAACTAAATTTGGGAAGCATGACAATGGATGAATATGATAAGAGTTTCTTTTAGTTTCTAAAGTATGTGGGATTAATAAAGGATGAGAAGGTCAAAATCCAAAGCTTTTTGAGTGTGTTTCCCTCTTTCTATAGTGACAAAATACAATATGATAACCCCATTACTTTGGAGGAGGCCATAATGAGAGAAGAACATATTTATGAGCAAAGCAGAGGGAAGCCAATGTTCCATAAATATTGGGATGACAAGATGAAAGGAAAAATGGACCAAAGATAGAAGGGTTTTAAGCCACCCTTTTTCAAGAACAACTCCTAAGAAAATCATCAAGGACAATCAACCAAAAATGATCTCAGGATGAAAGATTCATTTGGGAAAAGGCCAAGTAAGAAACATGCACAATGTTGTGTATGTAAGGGAAATTACTTGTATAGGAACGACCCTCACAAAGGAGAAAGGATGAGGATAGTCCAAATCATTCAGGAGGCTGAAAAAATTGAATTTATGGGAGGAAACATGCCAAGGATTTAAGGAGGCCTTGGACAACAAGCAAACAAAATATCAATCTCTTTTTATCGAAATGGAAGGTAAGATGGATAATCAACCCATAGCAATTTTAATTGATTCTGTAACTATACATAGTTACATAAACTTGTTGGAAGATTTCACTTACAAAGAAGTAATCATGAGAAATATTGGTTAGTTCAGTTGGCTACATGGGTTAAGAGGAAAATCTATGACTTGGTTAAAATTTTCCCAATAGACATGAATGGACTCATTACAAATATACATTTGAACATCATACCATTATGTTCATATGATTTTCTAATTGGCATGGATTGGTTGGAAAAACACCATGCTATTCTAGACTATTACAACAAGACAATCACTTGTCTTGATGGAGAGGGGAAACAAGGCAACATTCAAGGCATTCCAAGAGTTGTAGCTGTTAGAGAAATTTCAGCCATGCAACTGCAAAAGAGTTTTAGGAAGGAATGTCAGATTTTAGTATCCCATATGGAAGAGGCGACGATAGATCAAATTCCAAGTACCGAAGACCACCCAGTCTTGAAATATTTTGAATATGTCTTTGGGGAAATACCAATACTTCCACCAAAGAGGGACATTGATTTCTCTATTGATTTGGTGGCAGAAGCTACCCCAGTTTCCAAGATACCTTACATAATGGGCACACCAGAATTAAAAGCGTTGCAGATGTAGCTTGAAGTGTTGTGAAATAAGGGATATATATGCCCAAGTGTGTCACCTTGGGGAGCCCCATTCTTTTTGTGAAGAGGAAAGATGGAACCTTAAGGATGTGTATTTATTTGAGACAATTGAATAAGGTCACCATAAAGAACAAATACACCTTACCAAGGATTAATGATTTATTTGATTAGCTGAAAGGTGAACGGATATTTTCCAAGATTGACTTGAGATCAAGTTATCATCAAGTGAGGAAAAAATAAGAAGATATTGATAGGACAACATTTAGAACAAGATATGGGCATTATGAATTTACAGTAGTTCCTTTCAGGCTATACAATTTCCCAACTGTTTTCATGTGCCTGATGAATGGAGTGTTCAGGGAATACTTGGACAAGTTTGTGATTGTTTTCTTAGATGATATTATCATCTACTCAAAGATAGAGGAAGAACATGAGAAACATTTAAGAATGGTGGTACAAGTTATAAGAGAGCATAAAATGTTTTCCAAACTAAGTAAATGCATATTTATCGAAAGAAGATTCACTACTTGGGCCATACTATTTCAGCAGAAGTGATAATAGTGGATCTCGAGAAGATAAAGACCATTAGAGGGTGGCTAGTTCCAAGAAATGTGACAAAGGTCAGATCATTCATGGGTCTTGTAGGTTATTAGAAAAAAATCATGAAAGGTTTTTCAAAGATTGCAAGCCCAATCACTTCTTTGCAAAATAAGGGAGTGAAATTTGAATGGACTTCAAAATGTGATTTTTTTTTCCAGTAATTGAAAGATATTTTGACAAGTGCACCAATCTTAAATATTGCAGATCTTAATGAATATTTTGTTGTGTGCATGAATTCATGCAAGGAAGGGATCGATGGAGTCCTCACTCAAAAATATCATGTGGTATGCTTACACATGTGTTGAACCTACACACAACAGATCTAGCTAAACAATAATACACATTTGCAGAGAGAATTTGAGAAAGAAGAAGAAGGAGAGAAAGAATGAAAGAATTCTCATTAACCATTATGAATAATGAATAATTTACACATGATATAATCTGTATAACATGCACCATAGTGGTGGTCTAGCACTACTACATATGACCAAATTTGCCACAGTTTTTCGTTGCTATTGCCACACATATCCGTCAAACTTTCCACAAAAGCAAAGACTATTTTTCGTGGAACTCTTTTCGTCGCTATATCCACGTACCAGATATTCGTGGAAATAGCGACGAAATAAGGCCGCCACGTGTCATCATTATGAAGATAGGTTTACCTTAAAAATCATGGCAATAGCGACGAAACATCGTTGCAAAAGGGACGAAAAATCCTGCCAAAGTAAAAAACTCACCAATAATTTGCGACACAAATGCCATAATTACGACAAAAAGCCTAGAAAGTTGTGACAAAAAATATTAGCAAAGTAAAAACTCACCAACATATTACGATGCAGATTCCATATGTGCGACGAAAAGGCGTGAAAAGGTGCGACGCAAAATCATGGCAATAGCGATGAAAAATATTGGCAAAGTAAAAAACTCAACAATGGCTTGCGATGAACTTATGTCACTATTGTCACGCCTTCTGTAGGTTTTTAAAAAAAAATTTGAATATAGCTTTATCATATACGCCCGAGGAATGAACCTGTATATTTACGAGCCTACTCATTTACGAGCATGTTCATGGTGGTATGTGGTATCAAGAAATAAAATATATAAAGGCCCGCTTTCGTGCCTGTGAACTCATTGCATTGATTTTTCTGGGCTCCCTCCATATGAAGGCACCCAGGTTGGATTGTTCCTCCCATTCCTCCAGGGTCATGCCACCGAATACGAAGATTTCCCAAACTCTAGCCTTTATGTCTGAAAGAAACATGTATCTGCACTTGAATATAGCTAGTTTGAGGCTATGTCGATTAGTCAACCTACAAAGAAAAGGAACAATTATTGATCAAAGATAACCCTTCTTTCTATAATTCCAAGGTTAGGAGAGAATTCATGGGCCTAATATATGTTTTCTTATCAAGCTATTGAGACATGGGCACATAGGTAGAACCCATATATGTTACAATCAACCAATTTGATTGCACTAGTATTGGAATGAGAGTTGCAACAATGTCCAAAAGGTTCAAAATCTAGGTAATGGTCATGTAGTAATACTAGCATACCCCTGAAACGGGGGAAGGGAACGCCGAACATAATCCAGGGTATATATGTTGGAAAAGAAAGGATTTTTTTTAAAATTACAATGGGTGGGTTGTATACTGTTGAACAATCCCGTTCAGACCAAGTGTCAAATCTGACTTGAGAGGGAGTAGAATGTGGAATACTAAAGTGCAAGTGCAAGAAGCAGGAGGCCTAAAAAATAACTAATCCCCCTATCTCTCTGAAATTTCATTGTAGATGAGAGAGGAACCATCCAAAAAATTATCCAAGAATATCTCAAGACCCATAATATGTTCCATGAAACATCACCTCAAAAACCCTTAAAGCATGCTAAATTTGTCCAGAAGATTACACCTAGTTTTCGTGGGTCTAATCCTCATCCATGAACAAGAAATTCAGTCAAGAGAAAGTTCCCAACATGTTCATGAAAAGATATCTCGAAAAGCACAAAGAAACTCCAAGTAGTGCACCGTGCTTATCTTGTATTAAAATATATAAAAGAATACAAAGAATCTCTTTAAAAAACATTGATCACTGAGATCAACTAAAGATGGCATGTGTAAAGATTCACTCACAATATTTAGAGTGTGACATGTGTAAATATGGATATGAAGAAACCTTTAACACAATGCTTGAGATCAACAGATCCTTTTAACCTGACACTTAACATAAATCCACCAGCATAGGGTCCACTTTGAGACTATATCCCAATAACAAACAAAACTACGCATAGTCTTTCATATGATATATATCCCCAAAGTGGGCCCCAACCCATGTTGAGGTGATTTATAATCATGCATTCTTCTTCGAATTTTCAAAACAACCCTTAGGGAATTTGGTTCTATCAAGATCACCTCCAAACTAACCCGTAGAGGATGGGCAGGGACTGCTCAACCCTACTACAACTACTCTATGCAAGGACTAAGAAGGGGGAAACCATCGCCACCTCTTCTCAGAAAACTTCTAATACTATTATCTTTGATTTGTATTAAATATTCCATAGGATTTAACTCCTCTATTCTCTTATCTATTGACAAATTAAAGAAACCAAATTAGAATTTATTAATTAACACAATCAATGATTGAGATGAATTTCAATTATCTATAACCTACATAAGAAGAATATTTTGCCAGAGAAGAAATTTGGTTATGCCTTGCATCGTCTAAATTCACATTATTGATTCAATCAGAAGCATGCTATGAAGTTCTATACTGTATAACTAATATGCTATTGATTTCATGGGCCATCATTATTGATTTAATGACAATGAAGTTTGCAAACAAATGTAATCCAATGAGGAATTCAATACCTTCATTGATGAGGCAACCTACACCATATATTCCTGTAGGATGAAATTGGACAAATTCAAGATCCCGAAAAAAAGGAAAATGCTTTGAGTCAAGCCGAAAATGGTATATTCAGTATTTATCATCTTTTCATCACAAGTATTTAAAATTAAAAACATAATCATTGACCTTTAGAGGCAGTTCGACACGCGCAACAATAACACTTCCATCTCCAGTGCATGCATGAGCTGAAGTCATAGTCAAATAAGCATGAACATAGCCCTGTAAAGATGGAAATATAGATATTTGTTAGGGTATAAACAAAATGCAGTATTTTAAAAGGCTGATGCTTCAATAGTTCATTAAATATGAGTTCAATTCAATAAACAAACCAATTACCCCTGTGGCTAAAATTGTTGATAGAGATAAAAAACGATGTATTGTTCAATCCTCCATGTTTAGAGAAAACACTCCTTGACAGATACCTGAAATTGACAGGCAACAATGTGGTGAATAATCATTGATGTATAGAGAACCAATGCAATAACAAAAGACAAACAATTATCTGTGTATGGAAAACAAATCATAGATGAATGCTCGATGATAGTTTGGCTTATCATTTTTGAGAGAGCCAAATGTTATGTCCATTTTATGCTTTTGTGAATTTAAGCATAAATCCATTACAAAAACATCAAATTAAAACATAGTCAAAGAGTTACTTGTTCCTTAATGTTGCACCTCTTTTGTCACCTAAATGAGCAAAATAAGGGTGCTTACAAGCCCAATTGGGTCATCTAGGCAAGACATCAGTAGAGGAAAGAGTTAGAAGTGTAAAGCATAAAAGATAAGCAAATAATTAAACTAAGAAGGATAAAAGCAATTAAACTAGAGTGCATAAGGACATTAGAACAAGAAATAAACAAGGTTCATGCCACCAATGGAAAGGATTGTATTAGTGGAAAGAAAACACCAAAGAGAAAGGGAGACTTTGGGTCCCCTCTTCCTCCAAGGGAGGGCTCTTGGACCCCCAAATATTGATCTCTTCTTACAAATAAGGAACTAAAATGAAATGGTGAAGAGAATCCAAAGCACATTCAATCTAGAGGTGATATGAATGGCTAACTAAAATGATGCTAGCATGCTCTTGATGAAGAAAGAGGATCCTCCAAGAGAATATCAGCAGCATAACAATGCAAATGAATTCCTTGAAAATGTAGTGCACCCATGGCCTTTTTTTATAGAATAAATTTGAGGCATTATTCAACCAGCTTTTAGTGTGAACAAGGGGCCATTTAGGGCACCCTTAGGTCTTTGACCAGCCACCCAGCTGGATTCAGCTGAGATTTGGATGTCGAATCGACTTGGAAGCTAAACCAGAAGTGGGTGGGAGGCCTACCGATATCATAAATGTGCAGTTTTGAGGGATGCATGGTTTTTTGCATCCACAGTCGCACATTGTGTGCATGTGCGCATTTTCCCACGTTTCTGAATGGCACATGTGCGCGCGCTCCTTGTGTAGTCTTAGCACATGCTGATTTTATTGCCGATTGTATAGTTTTGGGCCTTTTGGGAATGCATTTTTGGTCATTTTTGGTCCATGGGTGAACTAATAGCTGTTTGAAGATGCTGGATTCCTGTAACCATTTGCGGACGAAATTTCAGTGATAATAGATGCCCCCTGATGGATGAGGTTAGGAGAATACATATAGCTGAAATTCATCAATGTTTCTTCTACTGAGAGTGCCATTATAAGAAAGAGAGATAATGAGAGTATCAAGAGCGATCCGTTGGAGGGAGAGGGGAACTTGTAGGACCCAACCTTTCGCAAGGTGTAAAAATAAATTGTGTACAAACAAGGCGGGCATGCCCCATGCTCGTGTTATGTAACTCAAAAATGTGTAATACAGTAACTGAAGCTGTGTGTTGGTGTAGATGACCACAACGCCCTCAGGGGCGTTTTGATGATAGCAGAGGACAATTATAATGGTGAATAAACTCTGAAAAGAGGCGATGATACTTAGAGGAAGTATTGAGGATTCACAGACGTTGAGGCCTAACAATGTTTAGAGGTCTTCGGCAAATATAAAAAACAACTCCACTAGTCGCAAAGTAAGACCCACCGCAACATGAGAAATGGTGGGGGTCAACGACATCAGAGAGAAATGATGGTTCTCTCTATGCCATCCGAGACTGCTCATTGTAAAGGTAATGAGATTCAAGATACTGTCGCCCTGCTGGGAACTGTGTTGATGTTGACAGAAAGGGAGACATGAATTCGAGAAGCGGAGGGCTTCATGAAATCCACCATGAAAAAATTAGGAACTGATGAGTAACATGGACGAAGTCTAGGAGTAGTGAGACTCAAGACTACCTTTGGTTGGGGAGATATGTAAAGTGGCAGCAACCGTGAAACTTACTCTAGTGTCAGGGGGACAACTAGATGAGGGTAAATTGTGCTGGAGGTGCGACAAAATGGATAAACAAAGAGATCAAAAAGGCGTATGGGCTGTAGGATACTTGGGGTTTATGGATAATGTCATTGATGTCAGGAAGTGAAAAAAAATGCCCCAACCAAGGGTGACAAGGGTTTCTTTGCCGGGAAAAGGAAGGTTGCTAAAGGCGACAACAGAAAGCTATGAAAATGCAAAAAAAAGGGTTTATATAATTACCAAAAGAATAAAAGATAAGTTGGGATAACTGTGCAGATACATAAACATGTGCCCTAGTGTAATATGGCTTGGCATGATGATGGCGCAAGGTGCTTGGAAAAATAAGTGGAGGGTTGGGGCCCCATAGGCGGGTTTCTGTATTAGGGAAATGTATGGGGGGAAATCTGCAGATGGGCAAACTGATGGTGGATGAAATGGATGGTGAATGATACTGTGGAAGTGCAGTCAACATAGAACCATGATGAGGTAACCTTGGAGTCCATTGGGTAAGTAGAAAAATGAGGAGAAGGAATAGGTGGTTGATTCTCAAAAAATGCATAAGACTAATGTGACTCCCATATCTAAAGGGTAAAAGCAGCACGAGTGTCGAAATGCCAAGGGGGACTATGAATGGGACAACTCATGTGGGGAAGAGGGCTATCGGGTGACAGTACCAAAATGCAGTGGAGGTGACAGTATTGCAGATCCGGACATATGGACCCTACATGTAAATGTCAAAGGGTGTTACTGGAGATGAAAATGATATTCAGAGGGAATGAATGCATGCCAGTATCGATGATATACCTGAAAAGGTAGCGCGGATGGAGGATGACCAAGTACCTACACACATGAAAACCGAATACCCGACGTGAACAATATTTGAAGATAAAGAACATTTAACAATTATTCAACAAGATGTGAATGTGAGCATGCGTACCTGAGTGTGAGTATGATAAAAAAAATGCTCCCCGGGGGCTGAGAGTGGAAAGTGGCCCGAAGAATATGATTATTTAGGTGGCAAGATTCTGGTCCCGTGGCTAAAGATGGATCGAAAAACGGACGTTCGCAGCTCTCGAAATTGAGTCTGGAATTTTGGAAAAACAAAGTATATATAGCTGTAGGGCCCACAATGCCACCTCATTTGTACCTGTTGTCGTAGTGAGGGGATCGGCGATTTGAGAGGAGATTTGGAGATTTCGAGTGATCGAGGTAGCTATTCCAGGATCCACGAGTTTCAGGTTAGTCGTCGTATCCTCCTGCATAAGACTTAGGGTTTTGTTTTTTGGGCAGGGTTGTACGGGGGTCATACATGGAGTTTTAGTGAGTGTGCCCCCCTAGTGCGTGGGTGATCAAAGGATTCCTGTGCATGTGTGCGCGGCTATATCTTTGAAAAATGCACATGGGGGAGCTCAAGTGAGGAAAACAGGCATGCATGGGATGCACACTTGTGCGAATCATAGCTGCGCATGCGTGCGCGGCTGTGGTCCTGACAGTCGCGCATATGTGCGCAACTGTGTGACGAACAGTCGCACCCTAAGGCACATTTGTTTATGTGACAGCGGAGCATGCATGCGCCTCTGTATTTTTGAAAGGCACGCATGTGTGCGTGACTATGGGATGAACATGCACGCATTTGTGGACACCTATGGGGAAAACAACCGCGCCTTTGAGGCAAAGATGAAAAGTGTAAAAACTTGACTTTTTTGGATTGTTTAGATGTGTTTTATGGGTGATGATATATTATCGAGTATTATATATGTGGATGCAGGTGACCAGTCTTGACGATGCTGATTCATTGGAGGAAGAGAGATTAGTCACGCCTACAGGAGGCAGTGACCAATGAGGAGCCGACAGTCCGTGACACTTTGGCAGTTTGTGGGCTGCTAAAGTTCTTTGAGTTCCCCCTAATACGGGCCCAAGAGTACCTCTTGTAGTTCTTGATTCAGATGTGGAGTCCGTATCTGCATTGTTTTATGGTGCGGGGTGAGCAGCTTCCTTTTACTGTGTTGGAGGATGTATACTTTCTGATGGGGCTCCCTTTTCGGGGAACCCCTTTACCGACAGAGCCCGTAATATCGGGGGACAGGCAGTTGGTTACCTTAGCTTGGAGGTAATGTACGTGAGAGAAATTCATGTCAGGTTCTGTGGTGAGTATTGGGGAGATGGATACCCTTGTTCATCGTTGTTTGGCAGCGATGGTTGTGAGAGTATATGGGTCCCTCGCGACTCAGCGGATCAGTGGTGGTCAGCTGAGGATTATGGAGAGGGCACTGGTAGGTGAGCATTTCGCCTGGGGCTTGATGCTGCATGCCAAGATGTTAGGGAAGCTGGACAGGTGTCGAGCTGCAGACATGGGGGAGTTCTCTTTTGGGTCTATCTTGGTGGCGTGGTTCTTGGAGAGGGTGCCTATGTTATGCCCGAGAGTGATGTTGGGAGCACCTGGTGTGCGAGAGCCATGACTGAGGTGGTGGGCAACGATTTTGATTCATTACGGTGGTGGGGAGGGTGGCCACTATTTCATAGCCGAGGCTACACAAGTGTGGCATCAGATGCCATAGATCATACTGCGATACCCATATTTCGGGGTGGGCTTTCAGGATGATCCGGAGATGGTGTTACCCCCAGGAGAGGTGTTCGACCACAGAGGTATGATGTGATATTTTTATTTTTTAGATAATATATCATGTATATTTTTATGTATGGGTGGATGATGATGCTATAATTTGTTTGTTTTATGTGCAGATGTGGGGCCTTGTGGGCGCGAGGTTGAGATGGTTAGAGCACCAGCTCATCAGGGGCCGGTGATACCTCCACGGGGAGAGCCATGGGAAGAAGAGAG
>ML812643.1:26503-40568 GCA_009831015.1 Picea engelmannii
GGCACTCATGCTTGAGGTCTAATTGTAATTTCTCCCTATATTGGGCCCTAGTATATTTTAAATTCTCGCCGGCTAACTTTGTAATGACTTTCTTGTTGAACGTATTGCCGAACAAGTTTACCGTGTTGTCTATCAATTCATCTTTCTTTTTGCTATCTTGGCCATTCCACCGTGTGCGAATGGTGGGGCCAAACAAATCTAAGGCTTTGTCATTCAAGTTTCTATAGAAAACATTGTTTCCTCCAGAAACGTGTTATCCATTAATTTATAATAATCTCAACAAATGTCCATTTCAATTTCATGATAAAAATGAATCAATTATTAAAAAAATACCCGCAATCTTCTGAATCTTAATTGGAACACATGCGTCATCCACCAGAAAGGTGATATCTAGTGATCCAATGTTTTTAATTCGTTCTGCTCCATGCATAATAACTTCCTCTCCATCTACAATATGTTCCTCTTCGGAGTCATGTGGAGTCCTAGGCTCTAGCTCATCATGCTCCGACGTGTCATGTTGGTCAACATCATTGTGCTCATCAATGGATTCCAGGGGAACCTCATGAGTGTCAAAAATCCTCACTTGTGCTTTGCTATGTCGACTTTTTTGTTGCATTGAACCATCCCTGCTACCTATACAGGTTGCAGGATCGACAGGTTCCCAGGCCACAGGGTTTAAAAAATCCTACAAATGGAAAAAATTACTTTATTAGATCATATAGAAAATATAAAACAAAAAACAGATATGAAATTTTTATAGCTAATAAAAATATGTGAAGATGCAACTTACCCCAAAATTAGTTATCAAATTTTGTACCTCTGTAATTCTTTTCTTGTCCTCCCGTGTCAGGTGTCTTTTGCGAAACAAACCTAGATATTCTATGTTTTCCTTCTTTAAGGCCTTCACAACAGTTGCTATTTGGTCAGTGCAATAAAATATTTCATCCTCATCAAGATCCTTAATGGGTTCCTTCCCACGTTGACCATGCCACAATACATTGATGAATAAAATTAATGAGATGAACTTTAACATTTGAGAAATTTAGTTATTGTAGTCATAAGTTATTACTGTATTTAACATTTACCTGCTAAGGCACATCTGGTGCCTTTCCATGGTCACCCTGGACATATATAGTGGGTGATTTTCCACGGTCACCCTGGATAGGAGTTGATACAATAAATCAATCAACAAAAGTTATGAAATTCACCTGTAACATTAAAAAATTGAAATATTGCAGTAATATCAGAAAAAAATAATGAAATTTCAGAAATTTAGTTGTTGTAGTCATAAGTTGTTACTATATTTAACATTTATCTGCCGAGGTAGAGTGGGTGCATTTCCACGGTTACCCTGGAAAAATGTAGCAGGTGATTTTCCATGGTCACCCTGGACATAAGTTGACACAATAAATCAATCTTCAAAAGTTATGAAATTCACCTGTAACATTAAAAAAATGAAATATTGCAGTAATATTAGAAAAATAATGAAATTTAAGAAATTTAGTTGTTGTAGTAATAAGTTGTTACTATATTTAACATTTACATGCCGAGGCACAACGAGTGCATTTCCACGGTCACCTTGGATAGATGTAGCGGGTGATTTTCCACGGTCACCCTAGACAGAAGTTGACACAATAAATCAATCGTCAAAAGTTATGAAATTCACCCGTAACATTAAAAAAATGAAATATTGTAGTAATATCATAAAATAAATAATGAAATTTCAGAAATTTAGTTGCTGTAGTCATAAGTTGTTACTATATTTAACATTTACCCGCTGAGGCACAACGGGGCATTTCCACGGTCACCCTGGACAGATGTAGTGTGTGATTTCTCACGGTCACCCTAGACAGAAGTTGACACAATAAATCAATCAACAAAAGTTATGAAATTCACCTGTAACATTAAAAAAATGAAATATTGCAATAATATTAGAAAATAAATAATGAAGTTTCAGAAATTTAGTTGTTGTAGTCATAAGTTGTTAATATATTTAACATTTACCTATTGAGGCACAATGAGTGCATTTCCATAGTCACCCTAGACAGATGTAGCATGTGATTTCTCACGGTCACCCTGGACAGATGTTGACACAATAAATTAATCAGCAAGAGTTATGAAAGTTATTGTAACATTAAAAAAATGAAATATTGCGGTAATATCAGAAAATAAATAATGAAAAATGAAATATATGCAGTAAAAAATTGAAGTATTGCAATGATAAATTATAACAATGATTGATCAAAGGTTGAGTTGAATGGTATGTAAGATATTTACCCCCATAGCCGCACCCCCTCCATTTATTCGATTTAAGTTGTAATCGATCAACAACTCTTCACCTAGATCTATTGTTTTTGTTGCACATACAAATATACGATTTCCTTCACGTCCCTCAAATATGAAATTTAGTTTCTTAGTTGTTGCCACTGGTCGTGTACTATTTATAAAGCTTGCAATGTTTCCAGTATCTTTTGGCCTTCCATCAATATACATAGTTTCCCCTTTATTTTGATTGTTATCTACTAGTTGTATATAATTTGCGGCAACTGCGTATCTCCGCATACTTCGCGTATATCAGACCAACATCAACCAATGATTGTATTTGTATAATGGTCTGATATAATCCATCAATTCAGTTACAGTGCCATCGCCGACCTTTATGCCATCCATGGAAAATAAACCCAATCCATGCATGGACAAAGGAGCAATGCAATACATCCTCCCACTGATGAATAAATCCGTGTCCACTTCAGATAGCTCCTTAGGTGCCCATCATTGCACTAGATGTCTATAACTCAAGGGAAACTCAATGTCACCTATTCTCTTAGCATCATAATTACATGACACTCCGTCGACAATAAAAAATTGCATGCGTATAAAAAACATTTTCCTTACCTTTTCAGATCTAGTTGATCTAGAACCGATAGATCTAGTACAACACGTCTCACTTTCAACCTCTCTTAGTATATTTTGATCATCACTCGAGGAAGATAGATCCAAAAAATACCTATTTGGTGGTACCTACACTCGTTAAAACAAGAATATAAGTTATCATGTGAATATAAGTTTGTGGTACCAACACTCGAAAAAATGAGAAGATAAGTTAGCGAGCAAATAATTAGGGAACCCATGTTTTGCTTGGAGAATATACTTGATTCTGTTGTATGTAACAAAATTATTGGGGTCCTTGTTTACTTGATTCATATCATACTTGGCATCCCATTATTGTTATCTTGGTATGCTTTGGGGTGTGAGTCTTCTCTTTTATAGTTTCATATAGTTGCATAGTTGCATAAGTTGCATATAGTTGCACAATTGCATATAGTTACATAGTTGCATATAGTTGCATAGTTGCATAAGTTGCATATAGTCGCATATAGTTGCATAAGTTGCATATAGTTTCCTAAGTTGCATATAGTTGCATAGTTGCATAAAGTTGCATATAGTTGCAGAAGTTGCATTGTTTCATAAAGTTGCATAGAGTTGCATAAGTTGCATAGTTTCATATAGTTGCATATAGTTGCATAGTTGCATAAGTTGCATATAGTTGCATAATTGCATATAGTTGCATATAGTTGGATATAGTTGCATAGTTCCATATAGTTGCATAGTTTCATATAGTTGCATATAGTTGCATAAGTTGCATAAGTTGCATGTTGCATAAAGTTTCATAAGTTGCATGTTGCATAAAGTTGCATAAGTTGCATAAGTTGCGTAGTTTCATGTTGCATAAAGTTGCGTAGTTGCATAAAGTTGCATAAGTTGCATAGTTGCATAACTTGCATAGTTGCATAAGTTGCATAAGTTCCATAGTTGCATAAACTTGCATATAGTTTCATAGTTGCATAAGTTGCATTGTTGCATAAGTTGCATGTTGCATAAAGTTGCATAAAGTTCGCAAGAGGAGTGCCCAAAGGCAAGTCGTTTTGGCAAGAGGAGCGCCCAACCAACAAAACCGAAAGAGCCAGTTGCATAGTTGCATAAAGTTGCATATAGTTGCATTAGTTGCATATAGTTGCATAAGTTGCATTGTTGCATAAAGTTACATATAGTTGCATAAGTTTCATAGTTGCATATAGTTTCATAAGTTGCATATAGTTGCATATAGTTGCATAGTTGCATATAGTTGCATATAGTTGCATACTTTCGTAAGTTGCATATAGTTGCATAGTTGCATATAGTTTCATTGTTGCATAAGTTGCATGCTGCATAAAGTTGCATGTTTCACAAAGTTGCATAAAGTTGCATAAGTTGCATGTTGCATAAGTTGCATTGTTGCATAAGTTGCATAGTTGCGTAAGTTGCATAGTTTCATAAGTTGCATAGTTGCATAAGTTTCATAGTTGCATGTTTCATAAAGTTGTGTAGTTGCATAAAGTTGCATAGTTGCATAACTTGCATAGTTGCATAAGTTGCATAAGTTCCATAGTTGCATAAAATTGCATATAGTTGCATAAGTTGCATTGTTGCATAAGTTGCATTGTTGCATAAGTTGCATGTTGCATAAAGTTGCATAAAGTTCGCAAGAGGAGCGCCCAAAGGCAAGCCGTGTTGGCAAGAGGATCGCCCAACCAAAAAACCCAAAAGAGCCAATGGAACTAGTGCGGTGGGAAAAAACCTTGGGGTTTCCCGAATGCAAGGCAAACTTGGGGTTTCCAGAGGCAACACAAGGCAAGTTGGAAAGAGGGGTGCCCAAAGGCAAGACGATTAAGCAAGAGGAACACCCAAACAACAAAACCGAGGAGCCACCGACACAACTCACATCTAGGAAGAAACTTGGGGTTTCCCAAAGCCAACACAAACATGGGGTTTCACTATGACACACCAAGGTGAGTTGAAAAGATAAGCACCCAGAGGCATGGAAAGAGGGATAACCCACATCAACAAAGGGAGTCCAAATGCAAGGCAGTTAGAGTTGGTAAATAGGGGGGGCGAAAGGCTAGGCAAAGCGAGTTGGCAAGATGGGCAACCACATGAGGAAACGTGAAGAAAAGAAAGCAGTGCGTGAAAAGGCGGGGCAACGCTATTTCGCAAGATGTGCACCCGACCAACAAAACTGAAGAGTGAACAACACAACTCACGTGGGAAAAACATTGGGGTTTCCAGAAGGCAAGGAAGGGTGAGTTGGCTCTATTCTTTCCTTTCCCAGAAACTCGTAATTACATGAATGTTTTCGTCAACTTTAGAAGGTGGTATATGTTATTTAATGAGAAAGGGATTGGATCTTAATCAAATGTAGCTAAAAATGAACCCAAAAACCACACACATAGGAGCCACATAAGTAATTAAATGACATGTCCATTTTGAAAGGATGTAGTCTAAACGATCTCTATTTTGGAATCTGACGAGAAATTGTTGGATTTGCAAATTTGAGTGGTTAAGTTTATATAATCTGAGTTTCCTAGAGGTTTTTCATCATGTTGAATCCATTTATACATTCAAAAATACAATTTAGACAACAAAAAAATGGATTTCATTATGCCACTGGATTCTGGCAAAAAGGGCCAAAACGTAGAATGCTTAGACAACACCTTTTGAAAGGCCTAGCGACAATGAGGTTGTCTAATACTAAATGTGTAGTTCCCATGATTATTCATGGTCTATATATAAAAATCAGGAGGAGAGAGTTTCATGCCCGATATCCATGCCAATTTTGGTGTGTACTTTTTATATGAATTTTGAGCACAAAGTTAGTCAAGTATTCTTCATATATTTTGTTGTTGTTGCTGCTTTTCTGGAAGAATTTGACAATATCAACACATATTCCACCAAATTTCCCACCTCTTTTCATTCAAATTCAAAGCGTCGACTCATATTGAATTCAATGTCCGATCCATAAAGCCTCATCCGTGCCTCCAATTCTATCAAATACTTCCATTTAAAATTACCTCAACTCCCATGGAGTCGAACACACACACACAGACACACACACACATACACACACACACACACACACACACATTAATTAATTAATTAATTGGGCATATAGACTTACAAGCATGTGTTTTATGTTGGATGATGGAAATTCTTATTCTCATTCCCAATGCATTTATAATTCCACATAATTTTGGAGTATGTAAGTAATTCTATTGAATGAAGAAGTGATTCCATTGATCATAGATTGACTAGAAATTGTATTCTTTGAATTATTTCAATGCCATTTCATTGAGAAATCAATTTGGTCACTCATTCAAATCAACTTAATGTGGCAATGGATTATTTCTTTTGGACAATTTTAGCTATTGAATAAAAATGATTTAGCCATCCCATGGAGAAGTATTTGGCCACATTGAGTAATCAATTTTGGCCTTTGATTGAGATCATTTTATCTAGATTAATTGTTGATTATGATATTTCCTATTTGGTTTGTGAGGAATTCACATATAATAGTCCAATCCTTGTGCTCATTTCGTCGATTTATGAATTGTTGAAACCATAGGGGAAATTGATCAATATTGGGCTGAATATTACAACCTTTAGAATATTTTTCATCTACAAATTCCACTGTCCCTTGCTAGAATGTAGATGTGAGTCAAATGTGGAAAATTTATGTCATGAAAAGTGATATGAAGAGCCACCAAGCGTTATTGTTACCTACAACATATGGGCAGAGGAATGGGATTGAGTGCTATGTAAGAAAATTGATTTGCAAAATACCATTTTGTTTGGTTTTTTACCATTAATGGTTCACCTTGAAAAGTTTAATTGTTATGCAATCACTTTCAAATAATAAATTTTAATACTTTTCAAAAGAAGATACACATATGTGATGTGTTTGAATTGAAATGAATTGATATATGTCTTAAAATATTGAAGGGGGGCATTGTGAATTCGACATTGACAGAATCCTTGAGCCTAAGTCTAAATAGGGATACCCATGTAGACAAAGGACAAAAACCTTGTAATTAATTGTAGACTGAGAATATTTTAGTTTTGTAAGAAGATATATGTTGGTGAAACGAGAATGCCTTAGGATTACCATTTACAAATTAGATTGGTATCATAGTGGTTTAATTTGTAACCTTGAAGAAGCTACAAACATTTTGAGGAGGAATCAAGCCCATCATGGGAAAGGCATTAAAAAGAGAGAGGCTGAAATAATTAAGAGGATTTAATTTGTAGATCCAAGAGGATAATTGACACTTAAAGGAGAGGATAGTGAAGCTGGAAAGGAGATTTAGACATTGGCCAATTTGTAGGTAGATGTCCAAGAGACTAAGGAATTAAAAAAACTTACCATTTCTACTACAAAATCCATCACCATGATCGAGACAATAACGATAAGCTCACCCTCCATGGGCCTTTCTTTGTTTTGTCTCAATATTAATTAAGTTTGGTTGTAGAAAACTTGTTATCTCTATTGTGATATTTTTTGTTCAAGCTCCATATTATATTTACTCTTCACTGGTTTTTTCTAGGGTCACGTTGACCAAAAATTAAATGTGTTAAATTCTTGTGGTTTGCATATTTCAATATCAACATGTAAGAGCAAAAGATCTAGAGGTGTATTTTATGTTTTATTGGTTGTAAGAAGAAGTGAATGGACAACAAATGTTTCCTAATCTAACCTTCCAAAAAAAACATTAAAAGAGCCTGAAATATGTTCTAAATCCAACCTTAAACTTAGCAGAGAAATAATAATTTTTAGTGACAATGAACATACCTTTAAACAATCCTATATCAATCACAAAAACAGACTTGTGGTGGCTTCCCTTTAGACCTCAGAAAATATTCAATCATTGTTATGTTCCTTCTTGTAATTGTGATTATTCCCCCTCTCAAGCACCCCCACCATAATTCTACCAAAATAAATTTAGGATCTTAGTAGGCAAAGAAAGTCAAACAAGACAATCCATCACAATTCAAAGTTTTTCATAAGAATTGAGGGATGTTCAACACAAATAATTAGGTGAAAGACTCTAATTTATAATCATGTAAGTAACTTGGAACCAAATTATGCTTCGATCAAAGGTTCTAAGTGATTCATAGAGAGTCAATTTGTTGGAATAAAGGATTGAAAAAGTGGAAAAAAATGAGGCTTATGGAGGTAAATCTTTGCTAGACCCTGGGAGACAAATTTCTACTAGACCCTGGGAGATGGATTAGCTCACAAATGTCAACAAAGGAAAAAATACACCTCAACATAGAAGATAGTGAAAGTTTTTTTCCTCTTGCTAGAGTGAACCACTGACAATGTGGAACAAAATATGCCTTCTAGAGGAAAATTACTATTAGATCATTCAAGTTGTCTTAGTTCATAAATGTCAACAAAGGTGGAATTCCACCTCCATACAAAGGATGGTGAAGCAAAGGATGATGGGGAAAAGAGAACATGTGTAAATATTACGAGTAGATGGTTGCGATAGGAAGCTATAGACACGCCCAATCTCAAGCCAACAATATCAAATTCTATATATTTTTTGTACTGCTACCAACTTTGCTTGTTTGGCCCTAAAATTAAGTATTTTAGATGTAGTTGGCATTTTTCCATTTTTGGAAGCAAAGTCATGAACTACTTTGGAACCTCTTGTGAGTATAACATTTTGAATTTTCCATGAGTTTCACATAGTAAGAATATTCAAGAGGCATAGGCTAGTTAATAGTATTATTCAGAGTTTCCCTATTACAAAATCAAATGATTATTGTCATGGAAGTGGTCACGGTGAACCATACTTCCACTATGAGTCCCTCCTAAGTCCCGTGTTTAGTTGGGATTTTCTTCTCTGTGTTTTCTGGTTTCTCTCGTTGTGGATCATAGTATTTTTTTTTTTCCAATAGCTTCAAGTACAAGTAATTTGTGCGATCACTTTAGCTTGGAATTTGAAGTTACAAAAGATACAGTACCTAGATGACATTTGATCTGGATGATTTTCGACACGAAATGAGAGCAGAGATATAATAAAGAAATGCACATAGATATCACAGATATTCAATAATATAACATAAATGTATTAGAGATGCAACCATAAACACATATATACAATAATACACGATTTCTATTAATGAAAGAAATGTACAGAGACTGTAAAAATACAAAGTGAAAGACTCGCTAGAATGGTGGCAGCTTATCTCTGAGAAGAGATGTGATGACTACTCACATTCGCTAGAAGATGATTACAATGAGGCTCTAAAGGCCATTTTAAAATAATAAGGAATGTAAAAAACCCTATAAATCCAAAAACCTAACCCTAGGAGATGAAGCACCAAAATTCATGTGGGCCCCGTTTGGGTAAGTTAGTACATCAACTTCCCGGGGTCGTAACTTTTGCATACAATCTCTGTTTTAGGCGTATGATAGCCCGTTGGAAAGGTATCGCCGAGGAGATTCATTTTAGGTGAAATATAGAAGGAAATTTGATATTGAAAACCTATTTTCCCCCAAAAAAATCGTTTAGGGCCTCAAAATGGCTTCGAAAGTTAAAAATTGCTAAAAATAGTAAATTACCAAAATTGCCAGAAAACTGTTTTGAGCTAGTTGGAAAAGGTGGGTGGCCACTGATATCCACCTAGATAAATCCTCCCTCCTTAGGAAGAAATGTTGTCCATTTCTTTGAGTGCCCCGGGGAGAGGAAAAAATGTTTGCTGAATCTGAATCTTGGTGAGCTGCTTGCCTTGCTGGAGATGTCGCGCTGCTCAATTTGTGGAAGTCTGTCACGAACCTGTTGAGGTTGAGGCTATTCAAAAAGTCAAGCTACATGAGAGGATGGTGTGCAGAAGGAATCTGTGTGCTTTTTTGCAACCTTGTCAACCTGCTTCTGTTGGATATAAGGTGCTTGGGGTGAGGCTATAGTGGTTGTAGTGTCCTTTTGTTCCCCTTTTGAACAGATTGTGAAGAAGCTGAATTTTGCAGTATGATATACTACCTTGCAACACTGTTTAGGTGGAAAAATGGTTAGAACTACCTCTAGTATTGTGTAGAGATGACCCCCTAGAGAAACAATGACACTGCGAGGTCGAGACTCATAAACAACATGGCGTCTCCACATATATGGCTGGCCCAAGAGAACATCGTAGACATCCAGTGGGGAAACATCACATAATACCTCATCCTTGAAGGGATGGATGCTGTATGACAATCGACCCTGCTGGCTGACACGAATATCTTGTCCTTGGCGAAGCCACCCGATGTTGTATGGCTATGGGTGTGGTGTTGTTGACAATCCCAACTATTTGATGACCTCTGCTGATATGAGGTTCTTATGGATTCCACTTTCAACAATAAAATGCAGCGAGGTCCCCTTCACCCACATCTGTGAATGAAAAAGGTGCTCCCCTTCTTTAGGATCTGTTGGTTCTTCTGGTTGAATTTCTATGGTTGTGACACTAGCAGTGGGGTCTGCGTCAATGATCTGTCCTTTACCAGTATTTTCAAAATCAGATTCTGAATCAGGGTTCGGCTCTTTGTCTTTGATATTGGCCACCAATGACTATTTTGAGCAACATTCATTGGTGTTGTGCCAGGGGATTTTTTGGAAATCATACCATTTTTCGGTGTCCTTCTTTGTCTTCTTGTGACGCTTCTTTTCCTGTGGCTTGGACTAGTTTTCAGGAGACTGTTTGTTAGGGATGCCTTTGTCATACTCTGGTTGTTGCTGATTTGCAAACCTGAACTCCTGTTTGTTTTGGTGCTTAAATTTCTGCTCGATTTTAACAACATATTGATAAGCAACACCGAGTGATGAGATATCCAGAAAATCCATTTCAGTTTAAATGTATCTGTGTAGAGTCCCATGGTATTTCAGAACCAAATGTCGTTCGAAGTTTTTGATACCCATCTTGGTATGCAAGGTATGGAAGGTATTGGTGAGCTCCGGAACTGATTAGCCCCTCTCTTGCCGCAATGTGGTCCATCTCATGCACTGGTCCTTATAGTTTCCAACAGGGTAATACTGTTCCTTTACCACATCCACAAAAAAATCCCAAGTGGGCTCGACCCCATATATTCCAAACTCCTCTGTGGAACTTTGCTCCCAGTAAGTTTCCCACCAATGTTTGACATGGGGGAGAGATTTAAGGAGTGTGAAGGTGATATTTTCCCTGTCAAAAAAATTATGAACAGAGAAATAACTTTCTAACATATTTATCCATTTGTCTAGGGCATCCACATCTATCTGACCTTCAAATATGGGAATATCAAAATTAACCTATACCTTGAAAGGATAGGTGCTTCCAAAATGGCTGTTTGATGAATATGTGCCTGTTTCTATCGGCAGGCGTTGAAGGATGTGGGAAAAATTCTTCATCATTTCATCCCTCTGTCGCGTGAGAGCTTGCTCAAGCAACATATTTATAGGATCGTCTGCTCTGTCATTTTTCTTTTCTTTCTCCATGGAGGGTTTCTTGGGCCCGCGAGAGAAATTTTCTTCAAGAGAGACAATCTCGAGACCCAACTTGCTATACTCGGACCTCGTCGGGGACATGCACTGAAAAAAAATCGATCAAGAGCAGCCTGCTCTGATACCACTGATCCAGATTATTTTCAGCACAAAATGAGAGAGGAGATATAATAAAGAAATGCACAGAGATATCGTAGATATTCAATAATATAACAAAAATTACATATTGCAAACTTGTTTACCCAAAAAACATCGTTTGGGGCCTCAAAATGGCCCTGAAAGTTAAAAACTGCTAAAAATAGTAAATTACCAAAATTGCCAGAAAACTGTTTTGAGCCAGTTGGAAAAGGTGGGTGGCCATCGATATCCACCTGGATTAACATCTTAAACAACCCATCTAGGGCCTTTACCTTCACAAGTGGATCAGATAGTTACCCTTCTAAAAGAAGGGGGAGAGAAATCTTGTTGTGTCTCTCAAGCTTCATGTTTCCTTATAATGAGTGAATTCCTAGTTATAACCTTAAGACCAATGAAAAAAGATCAACCTTTTTGACTTTTGAGTTTGAATCGGATTGACAATCGAACGAGTTTTTTCAAAAATGTAGTCAATGAGTCTATGACTCACAATTAATCGCAAGTATGATCAAATCAAATTCCTTAACTCCAATTTTAACCCAACATGTATGCTATAAACCCAAAAAAGGGCACCATTCACTCATTTTTTCTTTCAATCCTTGCATGTCTTCAATTTCATCTCTCCCACAACACCTATATACTTAAAGTGAAAAAGAGGACACATTGCCACATCTAGGGTTACCAAAATGCATCTTGGGCATCATTCAAGCATACAAACAATAGAATATTGCAAGGGTTTCATTGTGCCACAACTAGGGTTTCATATAAATAGGCCCAAGATGCAAAACTACATGCTATAACACACATTTCTTAGTTGTTGTTAGGGTTTTCAAGATTAGAGGTATGTTTTTTTTGTTGTTTTATTTGTTTAGGAATGATTTATGTTGTTTATTTAGAGTTTTTTTGGTATTTGAATTTTCAAGAATTTCAACATTTTTAAAGAACATATTAGCCAAAAGTAACAGCCCTAAACCCTACAACAACATGAAACCCAAGCCCTAAGAGTGTTCAACTCAAACCCAAAACAATGAATATGTCAAGGGAGGAATTTGCACATACTTATTGTGACAAGATTCCAAGGGGAGCTAAGCTCAAATGTAAATTTTTCAATACTCCCTATAGTGGGGGAATACATGGTTAAATACCACCTTGCACGTATTGATATGAATGACCTTAGTCCTTTCCCTACACTAGATCAAGATGTTAAACACCAACCAAGCTTGGTCATAGAACCCTTAATAACATAAAAGACAAAAAGACATTACCAAATAAAATATGGCAATGCTTGTGCAAAGTTCTTCTAATACAAAATCAAGTGAATCAACGTTCTTTGGACTAAGGAGCTTCAACATGAACCCATTTTGCATCACATACTATTGCCATTGATATTGCACTATGCATTGATATTTTTAACTACATTCAACATTTAATCATTTATTTTTCCAGAGTACAAACTACATCAAATTGTTTTCAAACTAGCATTTCTAAAACTACACATTGGGAGTCAATCCTATAGTCACAAGCACAATGATGCACAAACAATAGTTAGATTTGGGTTTGGGGACAAATCCCATGAAATTACCATTTTCGATGGCAGAATGCTTGGCGGCCTCCTTCTCTATCTCTATCTCTGTGCTTGGCCTCCTCCTCTTGCCCTAGCTTTTCTCGTCTTTATCTCCTTCCCATTTACCCTCTTCTCTGTCGCTCGAATTTTCCCTCTAATTATATATCACGTGAGTGTGAGTGTGAGTGGTCTAAATTCATGAATGCTTGGCCTCCTTCTCTATCTGATTTATGCTTGGCCTCCTCCTCCTCTTGCCCTAGCTCTTCTTGGCTTTATCTCTTTCCCATTTCCCTTCTTCTCTGTGAATTTTCCCTCTAATTCTCTATCGCGCGAGTGTGAGTGTGAGTGGTCTAAATTCGTGAATGCTTGGCCTCTTTCTCTGTTTGATCTGTGCTTGGCCTCCTCCTCCTCTTGCCCTAGCTCTTCTCGGCTTTATATTCTACCCATTTCCCCTCTTCTCTGTGAATTTTCCCTCTAATTATTTGTCGCACACGAGTGTACTTAGTGTGAGTGATGTCTAAATTCGTGAATGAGTAAGACACGAGTGTGGAACGTGTTTTGATTGTTTGATTTTTTTTTATTTTTTTATTTTTTTAATTAATATATTTTATATAATTAATTTATATTTAATTAATATATTGTATATATATATATTATATATATTAATTGATTAATATTTTTGGTAGGTAAGGGGTGATAACTAATAGGGGTTAAGGATTGGAATGGTTAATATTATAGAGGTTATATGGGTTATGTGTTAGGCGCTATAGTGGTTAAGGGTTTAGTGTTTGAGGTTACATATTATATTGGATAATTTATTCAAATTATGGGTTAGTAATATTGATAGGGGTTATAGGGTTTAGAGATAATTAGGTTATATGATGTGAGGCTTATGGGTTACCCAATTAATCGATGGTTTATATGGGTAAAGGGTTATACAAGTTAGATTTATGTTAGTAAGGGTTGTAGCTGGAGCCGTAGGATCATTGGGGATAATGATGATAGGGTCTATAATGGTTAGTACTTATAG
>ML812643.1:53408-99833 GCA_009831015.1 Picea engelmannii
AACAGTGGGGTCTGAAGTCACTGGAAGAGAAACTAGTGAAGGATGAAGTAATTGGTTATAATGAGGGGTAAAGGGGGCATATCCCGAAAGAGCTGGTGATATTTCCCAATAGCCACACAAAATCCAATCAAGGTGCAATTGCAACCCACAATTGCCACATGGGTAGATGTCCTAAAGTTGGTCACTAGGTACCTCGGTCAAAGTGCGACATTTAGATTTTTGGCCTAAGAAATGGGTCATGGGCTAGATCCCATCCAAGAGGTGGGTGCCTCAAGGGGTGACGCACAGAACAAACAAACCTCGACCTTCAACCCTTCATGGGTATCTCCTTGCCTTATGGTAATTGGAACACTTGACTTGGAGGATTTTCAGTTCCCTATTTGACAACCTCTATGTTTTGACAATGTGAGAATCAGATAATGGGGAGTTATTTGGATGCCTATCCCCGAAATCCTACCTAGACTAAAAAATTTCTTTTGGCACCTCCTGTGGAGGAAAACTTAGTGAGTTTTTAGAAAGATTTTAGATGTAGTTGTTTTGGGAGGTTGGGGGTGCAAACCAACCTCGTTGATTAAAAATGGGAGTGGATAGTTTCGTCAAGAAAAGGGTGGGGTGTTTTCGGAATCCCTTGGGAGGAAACTTACTTTGATCTCCACGTTTCGAGAAGAAGCTATGTGAGTGATAAGTGATTTTTGTGTGTGAGTGAAAGTGTGCCAATTTTTAGTGAATTAGATGTCACCTTGCTGCATGTGGACTTCGCTTGGTCCTTACAAGAGTTGGACTACCTAATTAACTAAGTGCCTTTGGTACAACCTTGCGTAATTCAAAAGTCCCTAGGAAGCTAGCATGTAAACATGTGGGTCCATTACTATCTTTTAACTCCCTATTGTGATGTGATCTAAGAAAATCTTTGAAACTATCCTAGATTGAACATGTGGGCATGTGTGGGCCTGTTACAAACCTTTAAACTTCTCTAGTGTTTTGATCTAAGAAAGCAAAAATTCAAACACTATCCTATCTTTGCTGCATGTGGGCATGTATGGGCCCGTTACAATATTAAGATATGTTTGAAAAAGAAAACTAAGAGGAGTCCCAAGAAGGGCTGTTGTCCTCTCCTAAATGTTTTAATGTTCTTTTAAGGGAGATGAACTTGTTTCACAATCTTTTTCTGATTCTCAAGGTCACTTGGAGGTGCGAGAGAAGAGCATACTAAGCGATTGTAATTCAACTTCTAGTCCCAATGTAAGTTAAATGTGATTAAAAATGATTTCCAACTTATATTGTAAGTCAAAACAAGCCATCCACGTGGCAAAAAGCAAAGAAGGGAAATTGATTTTATCCTCCTAAGTGCCTATGTGTGTTTGACTAACCCCTTTATATGATGAGGGAACTAAGTGTGGTGCTGCATTAAAACATGCTTGACATCATTTTTAAGAAGGAAAATGGCCTTCCCCACATCTCAACAACTTTACAATATGAAATTTTGCATAGATGCGTAGGTCCTAGTGAAGACAGAGGCGCACAGAGCGCATGCGCGTGAGCAGAGACAAGTTAAAAAGTGCACGTGCGCAGAACATAATTGTGAGTCAAGCGCATGGGCGCACGATGCGCGTTTGTGGGCTGAAAAACCCGCACATATATGGCGCACGACCGAGAACGAAAAATCTGAGTGGATTTCTCTCAAGTCAACTTGGAATTGGATGGTTGGTAGGTCGACTTAGGCCGATTAGTGCACTTGCAAGTTAAACAAACTAAAAGAAGAGAAAAATAAACCCAAATGAGGTAGGAAATTGATACCTTTCCCCAGTGGAGTTGCCAATCTGTTGCGCCTCTTTCGTCACCTTGGTGAGAAAATAAGAGGTGCTTTCAAGCCCAGTTGGGTCTGCTGAGTAGGATAGCTGTAGAGAAAAGAGTTAGGGAAAGAAAACAAAAACTATAATTAAGAATTAAACTAAGAGATGCAATAAAAACAAAATTCATGAGCATAGGGAAATAGAAACAAAAAGAACCAAAAGACCCATGTCACCAATGTTTGAGGCTGATCTATTGATGAAAACAAAGCACCAATAAGAAAGGGGACTATGAGTTCCTTCTTCCTCCAAGGGAAGGCTCTTGGACCCTCACTAGCTAGCTCTTCTTACAACAAAGAAAAATGGAAAATGGTGATGAAAGAACTCTTTACAAATCCACTCAATGGTGAGGTGGATTGTCCAATGTAATGGTGCCAAAAATTCTCTTGTCAAGGATGGAGTCCTTAAAACAATATAGGCAACATAACATTACTTTGAATTTCTTGAGAAAATGAGGTGCATTCATGGCTTTTTATAGCATTGCTTTGGGTTATTGTTTAACTGCTTTGTAGTGTGAAAAGAGGCCATTTAGGGCATAATTAGGTCTTTGACCAGCCCACCAGTCGGATCCAGCCCAAATTTGAGGGTCAAATCGGCTTGGGAGCTGAACCATAAGTGGTTGGGAGGCTGACCACTTCCATAAATGCGTCGTTTAGCAGGTGCACGGATTTTTGCGCTAACAGTCGCACATCGTACGCCTGTGCACGATTTCTACGTTCCTGTTCCGCGCATGCGCGCACGCCCAATGTCTGCAAAGCGCTCTTCAATTTTTCACTACTTTGTATAGTTTTTTGACCTTTTTGAATGCTGTGGTATTAATTCAGGTTCATGAATGACTTTATCACTGTTTGACGATGCTGAGTTCTTGCAACCATGTGCGGACGAAATTTCAGTGATAACAGATGGAACAAGAATAGGTTCAAACACATCACTGTGTATCAACTCTAAGATCCCCTTTGCTCTTGTAGCACCAGATGGGAATCTTACTCGATTCTGTTTACCATATATGCAATTTTCACATAAATCAAAGTCCAGAGTGCAATTAGACATACCTTCAACCATACCTTTACCATGTAGTGTTCGAAGGGCCTTTTCTCCAATATGCCCCAGTCTTTGATGCCACAACATGGTCTTCTTTTCTGGGACAATATTGGTCTTGTCTCCTTCATTTTTCTGCTCAAGGACAACATAACTATTACACCCATTAGTATAAGTGCTTCCCAACAACTTGTACAGAGTTCAACAATGAACTCCCTTCATCAACACCATTTCTCCTCGTACCATCTTGCAAGTGTTCTTTTCAAATACAGTTTTCACTCCTGCATCACCCAACTTGCTTACAAATATTAGGCTTCTGGCTAGTTTTGGAATGTGTAGAACCCTAAGGAGAGTTCTAATCCTTCCATCGTTTAGTAGCAACTTAAACCTTCCACATCCCAAGATTTTTGCTGTCGAGTCATCTCCTAGGAATACATCACCACCATCATATTTTTCATATTCAGAGAACCACTCCCTGTGAGGAGTCATATGGTATGACACACCTGAGTCGATCAACCATACATCATGGTCTACATGTGTACTTGTAGATGCTAGGTAAACATCACCTCCTTCTTCAGTGGAGGTTTTCGCCTCTGTGGAAGAGGTACTATCAGATCCCTTTGTTTTTTCAACCTTCTTAGACTTGCAATCTTTCTTATAATGCCTTGTTTTACCACACTTCTAGCATTTCCTCAAAGATTTTTCTGGAGACTTAGATCTACCTGTAGATTTAGATCTCCATCCCGAAGGCTTACCAGGGTTCCTGTCTTGGGTACACCCTCTTACAAATAAAGCATCTGTGTTATGACCATCCATGTTTTTTTGCCTCATCTCTTCAGATAACAAGGATGCAACTACATCCTCATACTTCAATGTAGATTGAGTGGTACTACCTATTGCTACAACCAGATTATCCCAAGAGTCTGGCAAAGAACATAACAAAGTGATACACTTATCTTCTTCTGCAATCGTAATATTAACAGATCCAAGTTGACTTACCAGAGGATTAATGGCATTTAGATGTTCTGTCACAGAATCTCCATCTTCCATCCTAATATGATATAGCTTCTTTCGAAGAAACAACTTGTTTACCAGGGAATTTGATTGATACAAATTCCCTAATTTATCCCATAGTTCCTTAGCTGTAGATTCTCCTGAGACATTCAACAACATCGAATCTGCCAGGCAGAGTCGAATAATACTCCTTTCTCTTCTGTCCAACTTGTCCCAATCTTCCTTCGACATACCAGTAGCTGGTGCACTAGTAGTTTGTGTACTAGTAGGTTGTGTACTAGTAGCCTAAGTGCTTGTAGACGGTGTACCAATAGGCTGTGTACCAAGATCCACAATGATCCATTGTTCTTTGTCTACAAGAAGGTCCTCCATATTGAGCTTCCATAGCTCAAAGTTTTTTTCGTTGAACTTCTCTATCTCGATTCTAGATGAGCTTGCCATTCCTCTTTATTTACTCGAATCTCTACTGCAAAAGCTCCCACTAAACCTAGGTTTATCACAGACCCAAGATAAATTTGATCTATCAAGACCGAGCCAAACCCTCAACAACAAAGGCATCCCTCTAAAGCCAAAAATGAGCTCTGATACCACATGTAAGTTTTAAACTTGTGAAGTAAAGAAATGCATATAGATTCTTAAGCAATATATAAATTAATTAATGGATCATACACATAGTACACAAAGATTTTATAGCGGAAACCCTCAACCAGGAAAACCTTTCTTCTATTCATTATATTGAATTTCACCATTCACCATACAATATATACAATGTTTTTAGGTATTTTGTAGATACCAAAACCCTAATCCCTTAATCCAAGATTAATTTACAAATCCCCTAAAAATAGAAAAATTTGCTAAAAATAGCAAAAACCGCCCAAGGTGAAGGGATCATCAGACGCAATTGTCGTATCTGACGCGCCCACACACACACACATGCAAAGAATATAACACATACCCAACACTAAAGGATTGGATGAGAAAGTAAAACAATAAATCCTTAGAAATGAGATTTTAGTAAAGCAACTAGATATGATGATGCTACAAGAGATGATATGTGACAAAGAAACTATGCAAGAAATAGCCAAAAAAACTTGGAAAGGTTGTATCTATCTAGCCACCAATATGGAAGGAAACTATGGAGGAATTACCATGTTATGGAACTCTAATAGAATCATAATGATGAAACTCACTCTGAAACCATAATATCATAGGTCATTTCAAAGAAATAGGCTTCAAGGAACATGAGGATAACCAATATATATGGGCCACCTAGCCCACTTCATAAGATAACCTTCATTGAATCCCTCAAAGCCATAGGGGATACTGTTGTTGGATATCAATGGATAATAAGAGGTGATTTCAACCTAATAACATCCCTTATTTCTAAAAAGGAGGCAATAGAAGGCTACAAGAGAACAACCTATACTTTAAACATATTATTGAAGACTTAAGACTAATGGAAACTTCCACAACCAATGGCCATTTTACCTAGAATAATAAAAGGGGAGGATCGAGCTAGATTGATGTTTGATTGGATAGGTTTCGATTCTTTGAAAAACATATGTAGTAAGGGTTTTGGGGATATAGGGGAAGTCTTATAAGGTGCAAGGTCAGACCATTGGGCCATCTCGCTGTAATGCGATAACAAAGGAACACCAAAATAAATAGCATCCAAATTTGAGCAATTATGGTTTTCACACCCCAACTTGCAAGAAAGAATTTCCGAATGGTGGAATGAAGGAGGTAACATCCAAGGAACTAAAATGTGAATTCTTTAGTAAAAAATAAAGTATCTCGAAACCAAACACAAAAAATGGAATGAAAAGGAATTCAAAAATATGTTCTAAAATAAATGACATATTAAGAAGCAAATGGCCATTCTACAGAGACAAATCATGAAGGAGGGCATGTCAAAGGAGGGGACTCCTTCATCAATCATCACTACAAGAAGGAATTTACATAAAAAAAAATAGGAAGAATGCCTCTCGAAGCATAAGTATATAGTAAGATGGCTCACAAATGGTGACAAGAACATGCATTTCTTCCATCACACCACCTTGAATAGGTGGAACCAGAAACAAATTTCATTCCTAATAGATCCACAAGGAAACATAGTAGACGACCACATAGATATAGAAAAAGATCTCATGAACTACTTTAGTGGCCTTCTCATTGAACTTTTTGAGGACAAAAGGCATCCACTAACTATACCACCAACATATACCTAGTATGGTCTTTGACGAGAATAATTCTTTCCTCATGAAAAATATATCACCATTATAAGTGTAACTTAGAGTTGTTAAATACATGGTTGGAGGTAATGTATGAGGTCCATAAAACTTTGCAACCGACTTATTTCATGCTTTCTAACACACAATAGATAAAGAGGTTTGTAAAGTGGTGGAAGACTCAAGAAGATATGGACGAGTCCTCAAAGATCTTAATGCCATTTTTATAACACTTGTCCTCAAAGAAAGTGAAACAACCTTTGCATACAAATTAAGGCCCATCTCTCTATGCAACATCATCTATAAGATCATCACCAAGGTATTTTCAAAATAATTAAATTCCATCATTAACATGATAATCTCCTAAGTGCAAGGAGGATAAATGAAAGTAGGAAAATTCTATATGAAATCATAATGGAACATAAGATCACTCACACCCTTAAAACCAATAAAAAACCATATATGACGACTAAGATCGACATGTGTAAATATTTTGATAGATTAAATTGGACATTTGTGATTGAAATGCTTAAATCATTTGGCTTCTTAGGTGTTTGGATCAACTAGATCAAAAACCTAATGTCCTTTTCCTTATTTTCTATCCTCTACAACATAGTCCCCTCTACCCCCTTCTACCCCTCAAGAAACATTCCCAAGGTGATCATATTTAACCGTTCCTATTCATCCTCATAGCTGAAGGTCTTGGACCTTTCTTAAAAGTAGCCACTAATTGAGGCTCACTTAAAGGATTGAATATCTCCCCTCATAGTGATCCCCTCCCACATCTCCAACTCATTGACTACACTATGCTTTGAGGAGCCACCACTTATAAGGAATCCAAAGATTTCAAAAACATTATGGACACCTTTCTCCTAGAATTAGAGGGTGGATGGGTCATATCAAAAATGGAAAATATCAAGTATTTATTTTAACACCCATAGAAGCATCCAAACCAACATCCTTTGAATCCTAGGGATTAGTAGGGGTTAAGGGATTAACATTAGGGTTAGGTTTAAGGAGGATATGAGGGTTCCTAATTTGGTGTTGTATGTTATAGGATTTAAGTTTAAGGGTTATAAGAGATTTAGGTTAAGGGTTATATGTATTGGTGTTGATAAGGGTTAGTGGTTAAGAGTTGTAAGAGTTAGGCACTGATATATGTTAGAAATTGGGGGTTTAAGAAGTTAGTTTTTTGGGTTTATATGGACTACAAGATTGCAATAATATGGGTTGTATGTGGGTTACATGGCATGCATTCTATGTTATAAGGATCAATGGTGATAAGGTTGAGGGGTTTGAGGATTGGGGGTTATAGTGGTTAAATGTTAAACATTAAGCATGGTTATAATGGTTATAGTGGTAAAATATTATAAGGTATTAGGTTAGTGGTTTTAGGGGTTTGGGGTTATATGAATTAAGGGATATAATATTAAAGGATTTAAGAGCCTTAGGGTTATAATGATAGGGATTAGGAATCATAAATGTTAGATGTTCAAAGCATTAGGTATTAAAGTGTGAGGATTTATAGATGTTATATGATTAGATTTGATAGAGGTTCTAAGGGTTAGTTTTTAAAAGTTCATATGTGTTCTAGGTTAATTACGTCATTTACAATTCCTTAAAGGTTTAAAGTTATATGAGTCATATGGTTAGGGGTACTCATTGTGGATAATGGTTATTATAGGGTGAAAATTCACACGGGTTATAACAATTAGGAGTTATAGATGTTATTCAAATTAAGGGTTAGGAGATGTATGTCATGTTAGAGTTTAGGTGTTATAATTACAAAGTTTAGGTGTTACAATTATAAAGGTTAGAGGTTAGAATAATAATGTTTATTGGTGTTAGTTGTCTAATATTATAAAGGTTAAGGGATAGGTGTTATACCATTATTTTTGGTGTTAATGGTTAAATGGGTTATGAGTTACAAAGGATTGTGGTTAGGGGTCATAGGGGGTAACTAAGGGTCATAGGAATTAGGGTTGATACATTCTTAGGAGTTACGAGATAGGGTTTATGTGCCATTGGGATTACAATTTTAGTTGGGTTATTGATGAAGGGTAAGTTTGAAATAAATTAGTTATAAGGAGTTATACATGAGGTTAAGGCTTATAAGGAGTTTGAAATATATTATAGAATACAAAATTTCTCATGTGCATTATGTCATTTACCCTGCCTCTTTTTTTGTCCCATTATTTTTGTTCCTTTCAAGCATCCCTAAGGTCATAGAATACAAAATGAGTAATGACACCTTTTACATGGTATAAACCTACATTTTTGTCTATTTTCTTTCAAATCTTACTTCTCCTTTTTCTCATCCAAATTCCCTAGAGGTGTGGGATGTAGTGGGAGAGGAGGATTGAATATTAGCCCGATCTGTTTGAGCTTGATTTTCCTCAAAGAATCCTTATAAAATTGAGACCTATGCAGGGTAGATTATAAATTATGAGGGGAGTGTGGTTATATCCTCTAAATATTATAAATGGATTTATTTTTAGTTTGATTTTGGAAAGTAGAGCCTAAGATTAAGAAGAAGGGAAGATTCGAGTTAACAAATGAAGCATATGTAACCAATTACATATTGAGTTAACAAATGAAGAATCTTCTTCTAGTTGGATTTTTCCCATATATATATGTATGATCCACTAAAGGTGATACATTATCTTATGTATGATCCCATAATTTCAAATGTGTAAACTTCCACATCAAGCATGGCCACACTAGAATCATGGGGTCATTGGACTCAAGGAGGGATGAGTATTTATAATTATACATAGTTGTGGATAGTTGGAGGAGAATGATAATTTTTAAGGTGCCAAGCCTCTTCCTACATACCACCAGATCACCTCTCATTAACAGTCTATGTATTGATCCCTTTTAGTTTTGGGTTGTTAGTATTTTCAATTGCACGCACCTTTCAATCTAGTCAAAGTTCAATTAATGTCTCTTGTTACTGTAGGGTTATAAAGCCTCATCCCAATACCCATTTTCCTCCAACCTTGTGATCTAATCATTTGGTGACAAGTGTCATGAAGGGTGATGACTAAGACTAGGGGTAACTTTCAATTCAAGGCTAGGAATGACCAGGCCCACATCAAGTGAAGGAATAAAATTAAGAAGGTACATGTGTTGTCCCATTCCATGTAAAAAACAACGCATCCATTCATTGGGAACACTAAAACCCGACAAATCGATGACTCCACTAAATACTGATGAAAACTTAAAACTTGCGTCAACCAATTTGTGTAATTTGAAATAAAATTAGGGTTTATGGTTTACATGATGAATTGACAATGGAAGAAAGTGGGTGTGTGAGTCAAATTTGAGTCTAGAAACCCTCCCATATTGTTAAGGCATGAAAATAGTCTATCCATGTCAAATTTCAGTGCATACAAAAACAGTTTGAAAACATTTCAACGTTGGCCCCATTCATAGGTCACTGTTGCCTGTGTCTAGTCCTAGTACAATTTCCTTGTAAAATTTGAATAAAATATTTGAATAACACAAATTCAAAACTGCAAATTCAAGTCAAAAGAAGTGTAGTTGAATATAGAAAAAAAGGAGAGGCATACTATTTCAACGCAAAGCAAAACCAACAATTTTTGATGTAGATACTATTTCAAATTTGGACGGAAATCCCGCAGAAAGGAGAGGCATAACGAACAATTTTAGACGGAAATATGACATATATTTTTTTGTCACATGAAATCCCTGGGATGATATACCTACATCGTTGGTATGAGATGTTTTCGAAATTGCTAAATCCGATTTCTGCAATTTCGATGGATTTGCATTGAAAATGCTCATAAATGGTGCTTTTTTATATTTTTCAATGAAACCTAAGAACCTGGCATCCACGCTGGACATTACCAGAACAATGGCTTATATTGTCAAATTAGTGCCAAAATAACAATGTGTTTCTTTGACAAAAGATTAGTATTGATCATATTTTATTCAAAAACGACAAAAAATTAAATTATGGTTGTCATTCATTAGCTTATACAAAAATATAAACATAAAAATGTAAATCCTTGGGATGACATACCTACATCGTTGGTATGATTAGGCTCAATCACGCAAAGCTCCTCTTGGTTTCGAGAATAGTTCATTCTCTACTAAACAAGGGGAAACCACGTGAAGGTGGAAGCTCTAATTATGCCCCCCCCCTCACATCACTCTCAATTTCCCCATAGTACCTAATTTGAAATTATAAAGAACATGTATCATATATTATATTATACAAAATAAAAACATATAAATATCATAGAAACGATATAAACACATACCTCTTCTTTTCAACAATTAAATATCAATCATCTTCTTCTTCATCCAACTCAACATATGTATCAGGATCTAGTTCAGAATCGATATTGGTGAAAGGCTCATTCATATCAACATCATCATCAATGCCATTTTCGCTAATATAGTTATTAATATCGTCAATGAGATCGTCGTCTCCTACATTTGGATGAACAACTTCTTCAACTTCTTCGTCTGACACATTGACTACAACCACCTGCTCCTGATATTCATAATCATGATCTTCTTCCTCGTTATTATATTCATCCTCGACTACATGGTTATACTTTACTGGTCTTCCTCTTGGATCATATCTAACAACGTATGACCAACTTGCTTTACCAGGTACCTCTGAGTAAAATACTTGCTCACATTAACTTGGAAGAACATAAGGCTCTGTACCTGGTTCAAATGCCCTTGTATTAGCCATGTTAAATCCATTATCATGCTCAATAACAGTTCTTTCAGGATCACGTTCATGCATCCGTAGCCTATACCATTTAACTTCAAACAAAACTATTTTAAAAGAATTAAAATCACATTCAATTATATCCTCCAAATGCCCATAATACCTATTCTTAGTTTCTTCTGGATTTTTGTCACTTCTAGAGGAAATTTTGGTGACCTTAAACACCACAGTTATCCCACCATCCGAGGTTTTCATCTTATCATCCAACATTTTGATATGAAATTTACGACCATTACACCACATAACCTTGTGATGTTTCAACTGCAACATGGAAACAAAGTAAAAAATACATTGCCAATTAATAAACCTCATATAGGACTTAGTAAATATATATTTCAAAAATTAAACAAACCAAATATAACATTGAAAAATTGGGAAATAACTAGGAAAATGTGGGTAAACAATTTACTTGCTTGTTTATCTTTTAAACCAAAGGCTAACTCAACTTCCCTAGTTGACATAAGATTAGGAAATTGATCTCGATGGCAATGCACTGTTTTAATCATCTTACTCACCCCTTCCCATGATAACCTACCAAAGTATTCTTCAGTATATTCTATCCAATGCTCCATCCAATCAAGGTTGTTTGCAATGTATAAATGTAAAGCATCCGACTCTCAAGCAACTATATGATAAAATAACAATTTAATATCATTGATTAGCTATTGTTAATAAAGGAATAATTTAATATAGTTCAATATGCAGGAATGAAAAATGTAAAAAATCAGTATGATAAAATAGAATTGGAAAAATAAATGTCTAATATATTAAATCTACGTCAACATCTAATAATTACCTTTAACAATCCTCATTTTACCTTTCCCCAATAGGACCTCCTCAACAAATTTGTTGATGGAGTCGAGATGCCAAATGCGAGGCACATTCATATTTTCTGCTAATTTAGGTAGATATTGACTAATGTACACCATGCATTGATATACCATATATCCCTCAACCATAGAACCCTCCAAACGTGCTCTTTGTCTAACAAAAGACTTCAATGAATTCAACTGCCTCTCCACCATCCACATCGACCTTGTGTGTACTGGTCCACATAATTCAATCTCCTCGACTTGGTGTAAGAGGTAGTGTTCTTGTGCATTGGAAAATGTTGGAGGTAGATACTATTGCATTTGACACATTTTTCAGGGAATTTCTCTCTTCCAATACCTTATATCTTCTTTATGGATTTCTTTTGATGATAGCCACCTACAAATGTCGATGCAATAAAATAATACTAAGGCATACATAAATTTGCAGATAAACCATAATATATCAATAAGTTCCGCTACAAATCACATAACAAGTACATTTTCCTTATAAAACATTACTTACCTCATGTATTTGCCAAGTACATAAATATTTTTTTTTATGTTGTTGTCAAAGTCGTATGGGAGAGATAAAGGTAGAACATACTGTAACAAATAATAATAATAATTATTTCTTTCCAAAAAATGCGTACCAATAAGGAAATATATTATAAACTACTAATTACCTTAATGAATGTATGCCGGTCATGTGTTTTAACCCCACCAAAATCACCTTTTTTCGTTAAGATATAATGTATGTTTGACGAAAACCCCGTTGGAAACCTAATTTTTTGAATGACCTCTTTTACAATATTTCTCTGTTGCTCCATCAATAACCAATGAAGACTAGTATTTGGTTCACGACCATCACCATTAGAATTAATAATAACACTTTGCAATGTGTGATTAGCTTCCTGGATGTCAGAACAAATCTTTACAATTCTCTCTTTGTCAGTCCTTCCATCTAATATTCACCATAACAATTTTGTTATGTTCTTCTCGATATGAATTGTATCAAATAGATGAATTATTTGTAGGTTCTCGTAGTATGGAAATCTACTGAATTGCATCGGGTAACTTTTCATTCCTTATGGAAGCTGATTCGTGCCTTAATGACATTCATGAAACATCAACAAATTGAAATTAACACTAATTAATCAAACAAAATGAAATTAATACTAATGAAATTAACCAAATATTTATATAATATGTCATACATAAATAATTTGCATACCTTGACGATTTCTAATATATTCCAACTTCCATAGGCGAGGTGTCATTCTTCGTGATTTTTTTCCATTCTCTTATTTACCATTGAATTTTTCTTTGTTTGCAGTTCAATAACTATGGTTCTTAGGCAGAAAGTGCCTATACTCATCAAACACTTCCTTTCCTAAACTCCTTGAACGTCGAGATTTTATCCTGGGACCACAAACTCGGAATGCAAATTTACCCTTTGTTTGAAGACCTACAAGATATATGAATTAATGTAGCGAATTAGAGTTACAATTTAAAATAATGCATGATATTTTCAATAAATATATATAATATTAAATCACAAAAGAAAGTAACAATATACCACAAAAATGTGTTAACCCAGGAGCATCATGAATTGTCCATGATATTATTCCATGGAATTGAAATTGTTTTTTCCCTATTGGTCTAGAGATGTCATACATAGTGACGCCAACCCATAACTTCAACAAATCATCGATAAGAGGCTCAATATATATGTTCATATATTTAACCTGGTACTTACCTAATTGGTTCAACATACTGCATGATTAATTATACTTATCTAGATGTCATTATATATAAAAGAAATAATTACCATGCATGAAACAAAGAAATGAAATATTTTGTCATACTTTAAAGCAAATAAAAGATAATTAAATACCCGAAACAATCATTGCCAACATTGTGTGCTCTCTCTTGATCGACATCCAAGGAGGAAGGTTATTGTTTATAACAAAAACAGGCCACACTGAGTACGTAGAACGAAGCTCTCCAAATGGATTGACACCATCAGCTGCCAAAGAAAGTCTAACATTACGAGGTTATTCTTTAAAAATTGGCCACTTTTCTTCGATGTACTTCAATGCAGAACCATCTGCAGGCATTCAAAGAACATCGTCTAGACTTCTGTTCTTTGCATGGAAATCCATAAACTGTGCTATACTTTGGCACCTGAACAACCATTGGAAACGTGGAATTATCAGAATATAACGAAGAAATTTGCGAGGCACCTTCTTTGACGCTTTATCGGTTCAATATCTACTTATTTGACATTGTGGGAATTCATTTTCTAATGCATATTTTCCATAGTATATTATATGATCATTAGGACATGCATCAATAGCTTGATAATCCATTCCAATTTCTTTCATAATCATAGATACTTCTCGATATGTGCGTGGAAAAATATTTGACGTCAGTAATAGAAATTCACCTAACAATCTACAATATTCAAAACAATAAGTCAATGTAAACAATATTAATCATCAATATCGCATCCATACTAATTTAAAAATTAGAAAACTATAGAAATATAGGAAAAAGTTGAACCTTTTAAGTATTTGTGAACATGCAGGAATAAATAATTAACAAATTAAATACCTTAGTATCTGTGTGAGGTATGTGTTTGATAAAACATTCAAAACCTTCAAGTTCACCAACAACAATATAACAGATAGAATATTTGTTGTTGATCCTTCATAAAGAGGTTGACGTGACTTCTCGAGTATAGGATCAACATCATGACTATCATCCTAGTTGTCCTCATCCATTGGAGAAAATGTGTCTTGGATCAATCTATGTATCTCATCTTCTTGATTTGAATCACTAACGTTATCTCCATCCATATCATCATTAATAACTTGATTAGCAGCTTCAATATTCTGATCTCAAAGTTCATCACCCTGTAAAGGATTATTTCTGCTAGTACTTGGCAAATAACTCTCTGGAGGTCGTCATTTTGGGGGCATCGTCTATATATTTAAAAACAACGTAGAAAATTTAGTGTGTATAGAAAATACAAAAATCTTGATAAGAAATATTACTGAAATTCATGACATGATGACTATTATAGAGAATACATTAAATATTGAATCCTCTTACCAAGGGACGATATTCATAACCCCCTTCAGCATGCCCCTTCTCTCTATAATGTCTTTTAGCTGTTGTTTTTAAAAGTCTTTTTCTTTGCAAGCCCCTACAATCATATAAAGGGAAATAACATTTTCCATCGCCCCTCGCCTCTAATGCTGCTCTTAACCGAGAAAGATTCCTGTCATTTCTGTTCAGAGTGACAAATCTTTGTACTGACAAGTAATTGTCTTACCTACACCATACCAAACAATAAGTTGTCAAATTTTTACATTTTAGCTACTCCTTTCGATTATGATATGTTTATTTACAGTGACTTACAATCCTCACAATTATTTCTTCTAAGACATTTCGACATGTTTTTTTATTTTTTTATTATCGATTAACTATTAAGATCGATATGCTTCAATTTGTAATTTAAAGTAGTGTGTACTGAATCACCATGGAAAATAATTACACACCATTTAACGAAAGTGGTCAAAATGTCTCAAACTTGAATCACTCGACACCATACACTAGCCTCTAAGTTGTTTTGTAGAGAAAATGTCAATCTTTGAAATTCACCACTAAAAACATAATGCCATTCACTTGTCATCCACAATTGGGTTTGGTTGGTTTAAATTATGACGTGTTGATTTGTAGCTACATACAATGGTCACAATTTTATGCTACATACAATGGTCATGATTTTATTTTCTAAGACACTTTGGAATATTTTCATTTTTCATTGTCTGACTAGTAGATTTCATCATGTTATCATATATTTCATCATGATTGTTTTACATTTTAGGTACTCCTTATTAATAGTGTATAAAAAAGTTACATCAACTACAAACTATAATTAATCACTACATCTAGAAATGCGTGTGATTATAAAAAAATGAGAGAAACAACATCCCATAAGAATACAATGTTATATGACTAACCTAACCTAATACTAGACTAAAAATATGACATTAATATATAGGCACAACATCATAGAAACACAAAAGTTAAAGAGATAACAAGGTCGCTAAGGGATAGGATTAGACCTAAGAGGATTTTTTTTCCACTTTCTATTTCAAACATTAGTCCAACCAGTAAAGTTGTTATGAGTTGGTGGTTTTGTAATAAGGATTAAATTTACATAAGGAATTGTAGGCTCATGAAATTAATCTAGATTGACTATAATGCCATCCATTTTTAATGTTTGAATTGACTTATTGATGGAGTAATTTTCCCTCTTCATAAAATACTTCTTCGGAAAATATTTTTCTTAACTTTCACATGAATTTCCATAGAATATACTAACTAGATCCAAAAACCAATGACATAAATATTTTGAAATATGGTATTGCACATATAATATATTATCAAGGAAAAAACAAGCTATATGAAATTTCATTTGAACAAAAATTTACAAGTTAAATGAGTACATAAATAAAAAAGCATACTAACCTTGCAAGTTCAAAATCGAAGCTATGTAGATCGAGAATTGGATTTGTTCAACTGGTGGGTGATGGAAAAAATAAATAGCTCAAACAAAATCCACGAATAGTGTCACAACTACAACAAATGTGTCGCAAAGTCTCTTAAAGTCAGGTATATATAGATCGAATATTGTCGATATAGCGATGAAAATGCCTGAGTTGACCTGCAAAAAGTCAACTAGCCATTGCAAGCTACATGTGTTGATAGATGTTTTTTGAGGTATGTAATAATCATCGCTATAGCGACGAACTTTCGTGGCAATAGCGACAAAAATCCCGCCCAATTTAAAATAAAAATGAAAATAATTGAAACGTGGAATAATACGTCTATATGTACTAGTGTAGAGTGATCTAGACACACACCAACAGTTATGGGAGTGAATTTCCACCTAGTGTAGTCTCTCAGGCAGTTATGAGAGTGAACTGCCACCTAGTTGAGTTAACTAGTCAACTAGTCTTCAGTTAACTCACTTAACAAAGAGTAGTGAGGAGTTAACTCAGGGAATCAAGGGAAATGCACCAGTCTGGTGATTATACCAAGGCGATGTAGAATTAGCATGTTGATGATCCCAATTTTGCATGGTGACAAAACCAATGCAACATCTAAACTCAACTCAACTAGTCAAACTGAAGTGTCAATTGAAAGAGAATATTCTCCAAGTGGAATATTCTCCCCTAAAATATAGGAGACTAGATAATGACTAATTATGACTAATAAACAAGGAAAAACCTTAGGAAAAAGAAATCCTAGGTGCTTGTGAAGTAACTCCAACACCCCCCTGAACATCCCCATGGTGAAAATAAAGAATGGGTCCCGAAAACGAGGCCATGTTAGGTACGCAAATACAAAAGATACATTGAAATAAAGTGATGAAAGAGGGAAAACCTCATGGGAATCCCCCCCTCAAGGTACAATGTATGTAAAAAGAAGAACTACAGTTGCTAGGCAACTGTGTCCTTCACTCCAAGACGACTTCGTAGAGAATGAAACTTCTGCTCAGTGAAGGTCTTGGTGAAGATGTCTGCCGTCTGTTCTTCTGAAGGAAAAAACCGTCGGTCAATGATCCCCTCATGTACTAAGTCTCAGATGTAGTGCATGTATATCTCGATGTGCTTCGTTCCCTACCTTTGAACTAGATCCCTGTAGAACTTTAGAGTGCTCTCGCTATCACACCAGATGATGATCGACCGATGAAACTGAATGCCCAAATCAATGAGAAAATGTTGTAGCCACATAGCCTAAGTGGTTATGTTAACTACCCCTCTGTACTCTTCCTCGACTGAAGATAGAGCAATGCAATCTTGCTTCTTGCTCGACCAATAGATAGGCCTGGAACCAAGACTGAGTGAGTAACAATATGTGGACTTGCGATCAGTGCTATCGCCAACCCAGTCTGAATCAGTAAACCCGATGAGATCTATTGTAGATTCTACTGCATAATGAATCCCAAAGGTGATGGTGCCCTGTATGTATCAAAGGATACACTTTTCAGCTTTCCAATGTAGCTCATGTGGCTCCTGCACGAACTTGGAAACTATGCCAACTACATATGAGAGATCTGGTCTGGAGTGTGTGAGATACAACAAGCTCCCCACTAGTTGTCTATAAAGTGTGCTGTCAACCAGTGGAGTCTCCCTTCCATCCTCAAGTTTTAATCCTAATAGGAAATGAGTCGGAGCAGACTTGAAATCTGTTGTGTGAAATATCTTAAGGATATCTCGTGCATACTTGACCTCAGATAGTTTGATGTCTGATGCATCTTGAATGATCTCAAGTCCAAGGAATAAGTGTAGTGGACCCATGTCCGTCATAAAAAATCTGTCATGTAAAATCCTCTTGAGTGCAACAATTGCTAAAGTCGAGCAACTAGTGATAAAAAAATCATCAACATACAGAACTAAGAGTAGAAGTGAATCAACCGTCCTGAGCATATAGACATTCGGGTCTGATTTACAATGTACAAAGTTCTGTGACAACAGGTAGGAGTCCATCTTGGCATACCATGCCCTCAGAGCCTACTTGAGTCCATAAAGTGACTTCTTCAATCAACAAACTAAAGATGAGTCCTGCATAAATCCCTGGGGCTGCTCCATGTATATCTCCTCAGAGAGCTCACCGTGAAGAAATGAATTCTTCATGTCCATCTAATGGACTTCCCATCCTTTGGTTGCCACAATGACAAGTTCCAAACCTTTGGATTCCATATTCGCTACTGGAGTGAAGGTCTCATCATAGTCAATACCATAAACCTGCTGAAAGCCTTTGGAAACAAGCCTAGCTTTATTTATGCTAATCTTTCCATCCGCTACGCTCTTGGTCCTATAGACCCATCTGCATATGACAAGTTTCCTCCCATAAGTAAGGGGAACCATATCCCAAGTTTGGTTCTCAAGGAGGGATTTGTACTCCTCCTGCATGGCGAATTCCCAAAAGGGATTTCCAACAGCCTCACCATAAGATTGTGGATCTGAAGACTGAACCAAGAAAATATGCCCAGAGGGAAATGGTTTAGTGGAATTGAGTGCATCAAGTGGTTCCTCGAAATCAAATCGAGTCCTCCTAGTATCAGATGGATCACCAACAAGATCCCTTGCATCTTGAAGAGTAGTCTATGGCCACTTGGGCCTCTGCTCTGGCTCTGCAACTTCATCTGGATACTTCGACTCTGCATCCGACTGTACTGACTCTAAATATGAATCATATGAGTCCTCTGAATCATAAATCTCATATAAAGATGAGTCGACATGTGCATTCTCATCATCTCAGACAGGTGGAAGAATGAAGGTGTCTGCATGTGACTGCTGAGGTGCATGAGATACACTTTCCTCGAATTGGACACTTCGCTTAATGATGATCCGGTCCGAGGAAATATCAATAAGCCTATAACCCTTCACACCATCGTGGTAGCCAACAAAAATTCACTCAGTGCTCTGTGGATAAAGTGCCTTCCTCTTTTCATAGGGAATCCTGGCCAATGCACATGAACTGAAAATGAGAAAGTGGGTCACTTCCAGTTTGAGGCCGCTCCAAGCCTCGTAGGGGGTCTTATCCTTGACAGATCTATGGGGAGATATATTTTAGATGTATGTTTCATAATTAAGTTCTTCAGCCCATAGTCTATGTGGTAGTCACTTTGCATGCAACATGCAAGATTCCATCTCCTTTAGAGATCTGTTTTTCTGCTTAGCAACTCCGTTTTGCTGTGGAGTATAGGGAGCTCTGTGCTGCAACTAAATCCCTACTTCATGGAAAAGATTATGGATCTCATGATTTACGTAATCTCCCCTATTATCAGTTCAGAGGACTTTTATCTTATTTCCGCACTGTGTGTCAACTAGGGCTTTGAAATATTTGAGGTGTTGAAAGACCTCATATTTTTTCATGAGAAAGCAGATCCATGTAAAATGTGAGAAATCATCAACAAAAATGAGAACAAACCTTTCTTTGTTGATAGATGGATGTGGAAAAGGACCCATGAGGTCACTATGGATCATATCTAAAGGTGCAAAGGCTCTCTGAGACTTTCCCTTGTCGAATTTCTCTTGAGGGTGTTTCCCGAGAACACATCCCTCACACACTCCCTTGGAGAAATGGATGTCTAGTAGAACATCAACCAATATTTTCTTGCTAAGTTGTTGCATGTATATGAAATTCAAATGTCCAAACCATTCGTGCCATATCCTACTGCTTTCATCAGCATAAGTAAGCAGTAAAATAGAATCAGGTTCAATGAATTCAGAAAATGTATACAATCTAGACTGATGATTTACCTCACCGGTAGCAACCTTGGAATTGGTTTGCATGTCATAGATGTCCATGAATTTGGTGTGAATATGACTGTATTTTTGGTGCCATAATTCGTCATTTGATACATAGAGAGAAGGTTGACAGAAAGTTTGGGAACGTGCAACACATTCTAGAAGCTTCTGTTGGTGAGTTCAATCCTTCCTTTGCCGGTGACTTCAACATAAGAGTTGTCCCCCATCAGAATGGGAGGACCTTTACATGCATCCAAAGAATAATATACTTCTTTTGAGGCAGACATGTGATGTGATTCTCCTGAATCAATGATCTAAGCATCGAGAGAGGAGTTGATGGAAATCAAGGCATGGCTAGAATTGTCTTTCTTGGAATTCGAATCTTCTGGCTTATTATTCTTGGCACCCTCAAGGATGCGATCTCCAAGGTTGTTTTGCTGAAGTATTTGAGACATCAGATCTATTTTGTTTTTCATGCATGCAGATTCTAAATGGAATATTTTGTGACAATATGCACATTTCTCCCCTTTTCTTTCCTTTTCCCCTTTGGATCCAGAGGCATCGGTGAAGGGTTTTGTGTACCCTTCCTTCTTCAGATGTGCATGAGATTTTCGTTTATATTTATCTTTGTATTTATTATATTTTTGGCTGCCATCATTCATAGTGAGTGCATGTGCCCTTGGGCCTTTAATTGTTCCCATGTTGATGAGCTTGGTTTGCTGTTGTGTCAGGGATTCGATAAAGTCCTCAAGAGAAGGCATCTTCAAGGTGGCTCCAAAGGCAAATATGACAGTATGAAATGTGGATACAAATACAGAGAATTCAAGACCAAGCTTGGAGAGAATGGTGAGAACCATTTGTTTCTCCTCCTTCAATTTATCAACCCCGCAAGCTTTGAGTTGCGACAACAAATCCTTGAATTTTGTAAAATAATCTTGGATATTATCGAAGATTTTTGGATCCAATGTGAGAAGCTCCACCTCCAACACGTGTCCCCTCATATCATCTTGTTTTCCAAAGAGCCCTTCCAAGGTGGTCCAATATTCATTGGGAGTCTTACAGGAAGATATATGAAAGAGGAGATCGTGAGAAATAAGAATATAAATTGTTCCGAGTGCCTCATCCATGCGATTTAAATACTTGGATTTTTCTATGGCCGATGTCAGTTTTGTATATGTATTTAAGGTTAACCTATGCAACCCTCTGGTTCAGATATGTATGACTATTTTATCCTTCCATGCAAAATATTTTTAAGGTGTAAGAATGAAATCTTTTTGGAAATCCATCTTTTCGCTGTCTTCAATCTTTTGTACCTGCAAAAAATTTTGGTCTAGATTTTGCTTAGAAATTCGTTGGATTTGATACAATGTAAATGTGTTGAACCTACACATAATAGATCTATATAAACAATAATACACACATTTGCAGAGAGAATTTGAGAAAGAAGAAGGAGAGAAAGAATGAAAGAATTCTTATTAACCGTTATGAATAATGAATAATTTACACATGATATACTCTGTATAACTTAATGCGTGTGCATTGGAAGATAACCAATGCACCATAGTGGTGGTCTATAGTGATCTGGACACACACCAACAATTACGGGAGTGAACTTCCACCTAGTCTAGTCTTTCAGGCAGTTACGGGAGTGAACTGCCACCTAGTTGAGTTAACTAGTCAACTAATCTTCAGTTAACTGTTTGAACATAGAGTAGTGAGGAGTTAACTCAGGGAATCAAGGGTAATGCACCAATATCGTGATGATACCAAGTCAATTTCTAATTATCATGGTGATGATCCCAATTTTGCATGGTGACAAAACCAATGCAACATCTAAACTCAACTCAACTAGTCAAACATAAGTGTCAACTGAAAGAGAATATTCTCCAGGTGGAATATTCTCCCCTAAAATATAGGAGACCGGATAATGACTAATTATGACTAATAAACAAGGAAAAACCTTAGGAAAAAGAAATCCTAGGTGTGTGTGAAGTAACTCCAACAATGCTATGAGTCTCAAAAATTAAAAGAGCATGAGAGGAATTATGCTAACCATGACTTGGAATTAGCAAAAAATATGCATGCACTAAAAATGTGGAGACGTTACCTCGTGGGTCGAATATTTTTGCTAAAGACAAACCATTGTGGTTTGAAAATTTTATTTTTCCAACCAACATTAAATTCTAGACAAATTAGATGGATGAAATTTCAGAGTGAATATGACTTTGAAATTAAACATATCAAAGGAAAGGAAATATAGGTGATTGATGCACTCAACAAAAGAGCTCATGAAATGCATATTTCAGCCATCAACATGTACAACACAGGTTTAAAAGACAAAATTTTAGAAGATATCAACAATATTTAAAAGTAAAAGAGACATTACAAGAAGGAAATTTACAACGAAAATTTAATTATTATGAGATGAAAGAGGATGGAATTCTCACATATAGAGGAAAAATATGTGTGCCAAATTCCGATGTGCTGAAAAATATAGTGTTGAGGGAAATGCACAATGTCCCATATGCTGGGCACCCAAGATATCAGAAAATAATTGTAGTTGTAAGAATCCAACACTTTTGGCCAAGAATGAAGAAAGAAGTGGCTAATTACATAGCCAAATGCTTGATGTGTCAAAATGTGAAAGACATAACATAAACATCTAGTGGGGATGCTACAACCATTTCCCATTCCTGAGTGGAAATGAGAAGTGGTTACAATTGATTTTATTTCAAAGAGGCCCAAAACAATGAAGCAACATGATTCCATCATGGTAGTGGTGGATGTTAGAGTCGTATATTTCATAGTATCAAATGGTGATTGAATAATTCTCTTTCAGTGATTTTATGTTGTAAATAATATTAAATTCTGCAAATGATTTCCAAAAGAAAAGGAAAAAAGATAAAAAAAAATAATAATAAAAATGAAAAGAGGGTAGAAAAGAAAAAAAACAAAGAGAAAAGAAAAGAAAAAAAGGAGAGAAAAAAATAAAAATAGAAAAAAGAGAAAAACAAGAAAACCCCATTAAAAGAAAAATAAGTTTGAATCATACAGTTTAATCATGATCAAACAATTTTCAATTTCTATTGTTAGGTTAGAGAATAATTTTAGCCAAACTGTCTAATCTTGGCTAAAATAGTTAGGTAGAGGAATAAATTAATCCAATTGTTTAAGATGGATTAATTAGTTAGATGCATAGGATAGAAAATAGGTTAGATGGATTTTCCTTTCAGAGAAAATTAAACATGGTTTGCACATTAAAATGCACCCTAGGTTCATGATTTTTTTTAGATTAGGACAGGAAAAATAAATGAGAATGTAAAGATTTCAAAAAGCAAATATTTTGCTTTTTGGCACATGTGTTTTTATCCAAAGTTCAGAAATTGACAAGACATTTTGTCTTGTAGTGCATAAGGTTCATGCAGATCTTCCCTAGTGGCATCATCTTTTTCTCGATTGACGACCCTCAATTTCTTTTCGGTCCCCCCTTGACCTACCTACCTTTATCGATAGAGGGGGTTCAAAAAGTGGTTTTTCCCCGCCCCGACCCTACCTAAAATGGCACCTACTCATTGTTTCACACCCCCCCTCCATTTACCACATACCACTGACCCCCCCCTCCGAAATTTGCCTAAACTAAATATCGATACCACTTACCTTTCTCGCCTTTACCTCCCTCTCCCTACATGACACCTGTCCCCACACATTATATCCGTTAGCCAATTAATTCTTCCCCCATGATCGTTAGCTATCCCGTAACGGTCCCACGCCCTAACGAATATCCCTAGGCATATAAAAACCCCCATTCCCCCCCCTGTTACACTGTTTTCTGACTAAGAACCCATGAATTCTACGCAAAGATCGCTGTCAGACTACCACCACCACCACTTATCTTAAACAGGCGAGATATTTTCCTGGTAATTACAATATTGATAACTTGTCCTACTGCTAGTTTTTCAATTATGGATCCCAAAGGAAAGTTTGTCGACACATCTAAAAACCCAATGGTTTCCCCTCCAATTGACCTTGACCACATCCCTTTGGCAGACAAAGATTACAAAGTTGTAGAGACGAAGTGAAACTTCTATTTATTCGAATTACATTGCTGGCTGAAAGATATTTTCATTGACCAGAGTGACAAAATTGGACTTTGGGAATCCAATTTACCCCTCTACATGTTTCCCCAAACCTACCCTTTCCCTGAATTTGTCCTTAAATGCCAAGTTCGTTATCTGCCAAGCCAAAAAGCCATTGCTTTTCCTACTAGTGAAATTCTGTTTACAATTACCCCTGATACCATTGACCAGATGATACAGATCCGTCAAAATAACTCCACCACCCCTTTCTTTGTCGAAGCCCTAAATGAATTATATCAGAAATTGACCTTTCCCCAGAAAACCCAAATTTTTGAAATTTTCCTCCCTGCAGATGCCCAACTGCCTAAGAAAAGTCCACCATACCCCTCTTTTATTTTCACAGAGAAGGCTAACCATATTATCTCCATGCTCTCATGCCTATTAGGACATTATTCTTATGAATGGGTAGATGAACCTATTTTAGGTTTTCTGTCCATTTTCTCTTCAGACGAAAATGTTTCTATGAAGATCAATTTTAGTCAATTCTTGGCTAACAACAGTCATGAACAATTTCTTAAGTTTCCAACTGAAGGAATGTTCAAATATTCTTCAATTTTGGTTTATATGTTCATATTCTATCAAGCAACATGTTCTCTTTTTCACTCCAGAAGCTAAATGAACAAGGAAGCCCACAGTCAGTCATATTTTGGACTTCATTGGAAAGAAAGAATTCAACAAAGTACAGTTTCAAAGATTTTATTGATTGGTTCATTTATCCAACTACCTGTTTACTGAGCATGAGTACATAACCTAGGGTTAGTGAAGAAATTCAGAAGGTTTTTCATCTCATTGAGCAGGCCGAGACAAGTGACTGGTATTTATACTAGAATTATACAAAAATAAGAGTGTATGGATGTGCGTTGCCACCATACAAGTTGCCTAAATACTTCCCAATGAGGAGTTTTGCATTGGAGTACATAAGACAGATGATAAATTCATATGAAATCCACTTTGTAGCAGCCAAGAAGAAAGCTCAGTTTAGAATTAAAACTCAGATAGGACCATTTATTTGCAACAACAGAGCATCAGGTGAAGAAACATACATCCTCTTAAAACAAATGAAGTGTTCTCTAAGATTCACTTGGTCATATGACCCATTTGGCATTATTTCTAATGTGAGGACCAAACAAAAGACCACTCCCTATGTGCATACACAAAGGCCAGAGATTGAAAAATACATGAACCAGTCTCAGTGGGAAGAAAACACCTTGCAAGAAGCAGAAGAACAACCTTTGTCTATGAACACTTCACAGACCATCACACCTCAATGACAAGTAGAGAAAATATCAAGGAATGAAGACTCTCCTTCAGTCACAGAGGTCTCAACAGATGATTTTCAAGTATATAGGAAGAGGACTAAAACCATTCCTACAACATGTTTTCTTAAAGAGGGAGAAATGCAGTCTACAATAGTCTTGGAAGGCCCACTCTCTTCAGCATAGTCATACAATTTGTTTACAGGATATCCATCATCATCAGCTTCACAAAGGAATCTATACACAACTCTAACATATGAATCAATTCATGGAGAACATGAGTCAAATATTTTTGACAAGTATAAGGAAATTAAACAAAAGAATGAACTTCTCAACAAAAGTACTTATACTCAATTTTGGAAAAAGACTTCTACTGCTCAACACAAAATTTTGTCAGCTTTTGACACAGAGAACGGAAGCAAATGACATTTTTACAGGCACATATCCCCTATCCAAAGACAACAACTGATTAGAAGAAGGCTTCATTTGAATTTGATATAAATGATGTCCATCCCGTTGATCAGATGGATATGCATAGATAGACAAGGGAGATGATTTTTTAAACCCTAACAAACACTTCAATGATATCTTCCAAATTACATGTATCACTGATTAATATCCAGTCTCAATTGAAGATTGAAAAGATCTCTTCTCTGGCCAAGGATAATAATATAAAATCACTAGAAGAATTAGTACTTAAGATTGGATATGACCCAGCTAATGTCAAAGAATAAGAAGATTTGATTAAGAAGAAGAATGATGACATAGCATCACCCAGGAGACAACTTAAATTAACAACAACAAATGATTCATAGACTAAAGAAGTGGCTAAGACATAGAGCCAAAAGGAAGAAATGCTCAAATTGATTATGGAGAAAAATGCATAGATTAGGGAAATGGATAAGTTTATCAAGGAAAAAGAGACGAATTCATAGTTGGCCATGGTTCCACTAGATGCAGTGGCCATGACAGGGATAAGAACAACATAAGTTTCTCCATCAAGATCAACCCAAGAACAATCTTCAGATGCTTAAGATAAATTGGTGAAATCTATGGAGGATATGTCCATACAAGGAGCATAAATCAAAAAGTTGTAGGAAGTAGTAAAGTCATTATAGGAACATAAAGAAATGGTTGATACTTGTCATCAGGAAGAAGTGCGTAAATCTAAGAGGCTCAACCAACGACTACAAAAGTTAGGAAAATAAACAACCATGGCTAATACCTTAGCCCAAGCTAAGGAAAATATATGGATAGACATAAATAAAGCCATGACAGATATTTGGCCCTCCATGTAGATTATCTTTGAGCAACATGAGTTAATTCAGAAATCTAGAGGAGCCATTGAAATAATTAAGGAAGAATTGGGAGAAAATCCAACGGAAGCCATAGATCTCATCATGTTTCTAAATTCTAAAAACAAACAAGAGTTAGAGGAGCTAGAGATAGAAGACATAACTTAAACTATCATGGAAATAAAAAAGGTTCTAACTAAGAAAGGCCTCATGTTGCAATTGGAAGAAAAATATCAGGTTATGGACATAGGTGTGCATAGATTCTTCAACAAGTTTGAGGTTCTAAACAAGAAAGGACTACCTGATTTATTAGTGTTAAATGACAAGTTAATCACCTTGCCTGATTATAACCAGAAATTAAAGACAATGGCAAAAGATAATTCAAAATTCACAGGAATACAAGGAAGCATCACTGGGAAAGAATTCTTGGAAACACTGTAGTTTGATTTGAACATTCAACATGAGATCAAACACATTTTCATCACCAAACCCACTTTTTCTAAATACATAGAGATGGATGAAATCTACAGAAAATTAATCTAAATATCGATCCCAAGTAAAAAGAGCTGGGACAAATTGTGCGAGCTAATTGAGTAAATATGGGTTCTACTTTCCAACAACAAGGACCAACAACTAAGAAGAAGTCAAAGGGACAGATCACCAACAGTTTCCATCAAATCAGCACTAGAAACCCAAGCAGACCTGATACATTCCTATATTTTTGTAACTAGAGATATAGTTAGTTTAGATATTCCTATAATATATCCCAATCATTTAGGACATTATCTTTTGTAAATAATTGTATAAATACTTCTCATTTCGAAGTATTATGGGTTTGATTTTTGCATCCAAAAAGCTACTTTGTATCATTCAAGAGGATCGACCAGTAATAAAAAATGATTCTTTCACATGATTCTCGTGTCAGATTGTTGGTGAAGTGCATCTATCTTAATTTATATTTCCTTTTCTCTGTTACCATTCTTATGTGTTTCTAACCCTAATTATTCAAAATAAGGATAACAAACATAATTTATTTGAATATACTCTGTTTCTGTCTTTGAGTAATTTCTATGTTTTCAACTGAAATTAAGTAAAAATAATTCTTAATTGATCTCTTTACTTGATGGGATTCTTTTCATTTCTTCCTATTCACTTCATCCAAATTTACTGGATCCAATAGTTTAACTATATTTCCATGTGAACAAACTTTATAAAAAGATGAAACAAATCCTTATTTTAAGAGACAAACCCCATATCCCAATGGTAATTTAAGCATTTAATCAACCAAACAATTCAAAATATCTTAACCTAAACAAATCTAAATCTTACAAAGATATCCCTCTATGAAGTTGGCAGGGATAGATCCCATATTCCAAAGTGGTTTTGTAGTTACAACCTTTCTTATACAACCTCTAGAAATTACAGAGTAATAACATAGTGGTGACCATACTGGGGACAAATTTGTTTTCCTAATAAAAAAAATTATTTATGGAAAAAGAATCTATAGAAGTTGAATTTTTTTTCCATAGGTTGTAAACTTTGTAAATAATTAGGTAGGTTGTTTAAAGTTTTAGTTATGGCACCAAAAATAATTCACACCAGATCTCATCCCAATCCAAAACCTGTAATAATTGTAAATGACCCTGAAAAATTGATCAGGAAAAGAAGTTTAGCAGAAATACAAGGGAGAAGTAGTCCCCCTCCTAGGGAAAGAGAATTTTGTCACAATCCAAGATATTCGGTTTGATATACCATTTGAGCATAGTCTATTCAGAACCAAATCTGATAGTTTTGTGGATGAAACAATATTAGATCAATCTATTCTCCAACCTGATACACCTGAAAGACAATCTCTTGAATCAGATCTTGATCAACAAATTCTCCAAAATTTTGAAAAGTTACAAGATCTAGCATCAGACTTCGATCAAGATTTACATGAAGCCTACATTCAAAAATATGTTGTACTTTATGCCTTGACCATTTCTGTATCATCTATAAATTCTCAATTTATTCATCCTACATCTACCAGTATTTCTTCTTCTATATTTTCCACTACTTCTCCAATAAATTCATAGACAATGATCCAACCTATTGTAGGAGTTTCTGCATCTACACCTTCCACAAGGTCATCTGCTATTCATCCTCATATACCAATCATAGTAGCAAGATATGCTCCCCTCATTTTGGCTTCTCCTTTACATAATATGCCCCAAGACTATCAAACTAGGATTCCTCAGTTTGATGGCACTGGAACTATGACTGCATAGCAACATGTTGATAAGATGAATGAATTTTTTGACCTGCAAGAAGTAGATGAGGAAGATGTCAAAATGAGATTGTTTTCCCAAAGCTTAAATGGATAAGTTAGGAAATGATTCAAAGCCTTACCAGTTGCTAGTCTAAATGACATTACTACTTTCCACCAATCATTCCTCAATAGATGGGAAGTTTAGAAAAACCCACTTCAGATTTTATCTGAATATGAAAGTATTAAAAGAGCCCCCGGGGAAAGTGTGCAGGATTATTGCACTAGATTTAACAATATTTATAATGAAATTCCAAAAAACATTAAACCCCCTCAAGGTTTATCTTTGATTAAATTCCCTAATTGTTTTGATGCTGACATGTCTTATCAATTGAGAGAAAGAAACCCTACAACCTTGGAAGAGATGCAAAGAGATGCTGTGAGTGTAGAGGCCAATCTGTTAGCTAAGAGGGCTAGAAATAGAACAAAGAGGAGAGTAACTATAAAAGAAGAACCAACTACCTCTTTTGTTGATGCTAAAATAGAGTCTTTAGTTAGAACCATGGAAAGGATGATGGACAAGTTAGACATTGCTGATAGGACTCCTCCTAGAGAAAATCAACCTGTCCCTCAAATAAAAAATCCTAATTTTATGAGAAACCAACCCCAGATCAGACAAAGAGAACAAATATAACAAAGAGGTCCAAATTAACAGATCAAGCCTCCATTTCAAGAAAATTATGTTGATGAAGGGGAAGGAACAATTGAATACCTTGATGATGTTCACATAAACTTAATGGGAATAAATGATAACGATTATGTATTTCTCACTCAAGAAGAACATGATCTTTTCCTGCTTTCAAAAACTGAAATTGATCATGAGGAATCAGAAGATTATAAACAAGGTTTTGAAAAAGAAATTATGGAGGTCCATAGGCAGTGTAATCTAAGGAGTAAGAAATCAATTGATAATCCTACCAAGAAAACTCCTGATAATTCCACTAAAAAGACAACTGACACATCTGCTAAGAAAACTCATGATATTCCTCCTAAAAAGAACACAAAAAATTCCAACCAAAAGAGCATCTAATATTGTTTAAAAAACAACTCAAGTTGATATTCCCTCTACTATCCATCCCAAAGATACTTCACAAAAGGAAGTTGGTGAGAAACAAGATGTCCCTAACCCAAATAAAAATCAAACATCATTCAACTTTTAAAATGAATTAAAAAAACTCAAAACACCTATTCCTCTAACAGAGCTCATGAATAAGAATGCATATAGATCACAAGTGATAAAATATTTGAACATAGAGGAAGGTATAGACACAGTAAATGTTGCTGATGATCAACCAAAACCATTATTTGGGCCCGAAGTTGATGGAAAACCTGAAAACAAAACTGTACCCCCATTCTACATCAGTTTAAACATTCATGAAAAAACTCTGCACAATGAAATGCTTGACTTTGGTGCTTCTCACAACCTTATGCCTAAGGATTTTATGGAAAAATTAGGACTTGATATCACTAGACCATACAAAGATTTGTATTCTTTTGATTCAAGTAAAGTAAAATGCATAGGTCTCATTAAAGATTGGTGTGTTACTTTAGCACAAATACCAGCCAAGAGCTTGGTAATGGACATAGTTGTTACTGATATACATCCCAAATATGACATGTTACTGTCTCACTCATGGGGAGATAAGTTACAAGGAACCCTTCAACTGGACATGTATTATGCCACCATTCCATTGTTTGATCAACATAGGATATTATATAGGGAAAAAATGATGAAATACACGGTCAATAGTCAGGATAAACCACACAATTATCCCTTATATTTTGTTCATTCAGACCTTGATTTTTTTATTTTGTACAACGATGGAGACATAGGAAAACAAATTGCCAATTTAGAAAATGATGTTTCTAACATTGAAGAAGAAAAAACAGTTCTTGAAAAATACAAAACAGTTATGGAGGAACCTGATAAACAAAATGAACCTCTGTGGAACTTAGATTTTGATGGCGCTGTTAGTAAGGAAAGGTTAGGGGCAGGTGTATGGGTCTCAAATTAAAAAACCAACCACTCAGAAGGACATTCATATAAGCTAAACTTGTTCAAAAAATTCATAGACGTATTTGCATGGAGTTATGGAGATTTGAAATCTTATGAAACCAACATTATACAACATAACATTCCTATAAAAGAAGACCAAAAACCTTTTAAACATACAATTAGGAGTATTAACCCAAGGTTGATGCCTCTGATTGAAAAAAGAGGTCAAAAAGATGTATGATTCTAAGATCATTGTCCCATTAAGATTTTCTAAGTGGGTATCAAATTTAGTTCTAACTAGGAAAAAGAGTGGAGAAATTAGACTTTGCATTGATTTCATAAATCTTAATAAAGTCTCTCTCAAAGATAACTACCCTTTGCCTAAAATGGATCACATCTTCCAAAAGGTGGTTGGGTACAGTAGAATTTCTTTATTAGATGGTTTTTCTGGCTACAATCAAGTTTTAGTCCATCTTGAAGACCAAGAAAACCAACATTTACTACACCTTGGGGTGATTTCATGTATGTGAAAATGCCTTTTGTCTTAATGAATGCTGGAGCTACATTTCAAAGAGCAATGGATATTGCTTTTGTGGATGAACTAGCCAGGTTCATAGTTATATACCTTGATGATATCACTATTTTTTCAAAAACAGATGAAGAACATTTACTCCACCTGAGACGAGTCTTTGGGAAATGTAGAAAATTTGGAATTTCCCTCAACCCAAAGAAAACATTATTTGGCTTAGAATAAGGCAAACTACTAGGAAATATCATCTCAAATCATGTAATCAAAACCGATCCTAGCATAATTGAAGCTATTCTAAAGATATATCATCCTAGGAATATAAAAGAACTCCAATTTTTCATTGGAAAAACAAATTTTCTAAGGAGGTTTATCCCTAATCTGGCAAAACTTCTAAGAAATATAACAAACATGTTGAAGAAAGACACAAAAATAAAATGGAATAAAGAGGAAAAAAATTCATTTGATCAAGCAAAACAAGACTTAACACGAGCTCCTATGCTGATCAGCCCTGATTTCACAAAAGATTTCCTCATTTGCCTCCAAACATATTATTGCGGCAGTACTCTTGCAGAAAAATAATGAAGGCCATGAACTACCTATTTATTTCTTTAGTAAAGACTTAAGATATGCTGCACTGAAATACAATATCATGGAAAAGCAAGCATTCTCTTTGGTAAAAGCAATCAAATATTTTAGAGTCTACATTCTTCATTCACATATAATTGCTTATGTTCCAAACTCTGTGGTGAAATACATTCTGACCCAAAATAGTCCTAATGGTAAAATAGGTAAATGGATTGCTACTGTCCTTGGATATGATATTGAAATCAAACCTACCAAACTCATTAAAGGTCAGGGATTAGCTAAATTAATAGCCGAATCTAATTTTCATGCTTTGGATATAAACTTTCTACCTGCACTAGATGAACAAGAATATCAGGTGACTCCACAAGTAACATAGGATTTTGCAACCTCTCCCTGGTATGCAGACCTGATTTTTGTCTTACATAATTTACAATATCCTCCTGGTTTGACCAAGATTAAAGCTAGGTTTCTTAAAATCAAAGCTATGGAATTTTGTATTTTAGATGGCAATTTATATTGGAAGGATGCTAGAGGAATTTTACTAAATTGTTTATTGAAAGATGAGGCAGATAAAGTTATGCAAGAATTTCATGAAGGAGATTGTGGTGGACACTCGAACTGGAAGACTACTGCCAATAAAATACTAAGAGTTGGTTTTTACTAGCCAACCATATTTGCATATGCTCATAAGAAAGTTACTTCATGCCATAACTGCCAAATTTTTGAAGGCAAAAGGAAACTGTTGCCTTTACCCTTGAAACCGATATCAGTTGGAACTCTTTCAATAGTGGGTTTGGATTTCATTGGATAAATTCATCCACTATCATCAGGCCAACACAAATGGATCCTTACAACCATTGACTATTTTACCAAATGATTTGAAGTTGTACCTACCAGGAAAGCTACTGATGTTGTGATTATTAAATTTTTAAAAACTAATATTCTTTCAAGATTTGGATGTCCCAGGAAGATCATCATTGATAATGCAACAACATTCAAATCAAAGAAGATGGTGGAGTTTTGCAGCAAACATAAAATTACTTTAGGACACTCTACTTCCTATTACCCTCAAGGGAATGGATTAGCATAGTCTTCCAACAAAAGTCTGGTTAATAGCATAAAAAAATTGTTGCGAGATAACATGAAGTCATGGAACAACAAGCTGGTCAATGCATTAATGGCTGACAAACTTACTACTAAAAGATCAATTGGCATGTCCCCATACCAATTGGTTTATGGAATGGATGCTATTTTTCCCACTTCTTTAGGTGTCCCTATTATGAAAATACTGCAGAAATTCCAAGCAAAACCTAATGACACCCATAGGCGAATAAATCAAACCATACAGCTGCAACAATTTAGAGAAAAAGTTTACAATAAAACTCAAGTGATCCAGGAGAACATTAAGAAGATATATGATAAAAGAACCAAGGCTGATGATTTCTAGATAGGAGACAAGGTGTTGAAATGGGATTCAAGGAAAGAAGAGAAAGGTAAACATGGAAAATTTCACAATTTATGGAAAGGTCCTTACATAATCCATGCTTATAGAGGAAATAACGCGTTCTTGCTTAATGATATGGATGGAGCAGATCTTCCAGGTGGAACTATCAATGGCAGAATGCTCAAGCACTAATTTTCATTGGAATAGAAGAATTTCTCACTTAAGATCATTGTATATACCATTTTATTTTTTATTGTCATGAGTGGGTGACTCATATCAGAAGTTGAAGCCCGAAGAGAAGGCCCTAAGCTCCCGATCACTTGTCACCATGTTTACAACTACAATAAAATAAATTAGATACAGAAAGTACCAGAGAAGATAATTCAAGGCTACCAGTCACTGGTTCTTGGCACCTCACAGGGAGAGCACCATCCCCAATGGAGCCACTGTTAGAGTCCTAAATTTCATAGTATCAAATGGAGATTGAATATTTCTCTTTCAATGATTTTATTTTGTAAATAATATTACATTTTGCAAATGATTTCCAAAAGAAAAAGAAAAAAAGATAAAAAAAATAATAAAAATGAAAAGAGGGTAGAAAAGAAAAGAAAAGAAAAGAAAAGAAAAAAAAGGAAAAAACAAAATAAAAATAGAAAAAAGAGAAAAACAAGAAAACCCCATTAAAAGAAAAATAAGTTTGAATCATACAGTTTAATCATGATCAAACAATTTTCAATTTCTGTTGTTAGGTTAGAGAATAATTTTAGCCAAACTGTCTAATCTTGGCTAAAATAGTTAGGTAGAGGAATACATTAATCCAATTGTTTAAGATAGATTAATTAGTTAGATGCATAGGATAGAATATAGGTTAGATGAATTTTCCCCTTCAGAGAAAATTAAACAGGGTTTGCACATTAAAATTCACCCTAGGTTCATGAAAATACGTTAGATTAGCATATGAAAAATAAATGAGAATGTAAATATTTCAAAAAGAAAATATTTTTCTTTATGGCACATGTATTTTTATCCAAAGTTCAGAAATTGACAAGACATTTTGTCTTGTAGTGCATAATATTCACATATATCTTTCCCGACGACATCATTTTTTTCCTGATTAACGACCCTCAATTTCTTTCGGTCCCCCCTGACCTACCTACCTTTATCGGTGGAGGGGGGGGGGGGTACGAAAAGAGGTTTTTCCCTACCCCAAGCCCACCTAACGTGGAACCTCCTCATTTTTTCGCACCCCCTCTCCGTTTACCACATACTGCCGACCCCCCCTCTGAAATACTCCTAAACTAAATCCCAATACCGCTCACCTTTCCCGCTGCTACCTCCCTTTCCCTACATGACACCTGTCCCCACACATTATACCTGTTAGCCAATTAATTCTTCCCCCATCACTGTTAGCTATCCCGTAATGGTCCCGCGCCCTAACGTATATCCATGTGCATATAAAAACCCCCGTTCCCCCCCATGTTACAATGTTTGTTGACTAAGAACCCATGAATACTGCGCTGCTTGACTACCACTGCCATCACTTATCTTCAACATGTGAGCTATTTTATTGGTAATTATAGTATTGCTAACCTGTCCTACTGTTAGTTTTTTAATTATGGCTCCTAAAGGAAAGTCTGTCTACACCTCTTAAAACCCAATGGATCCCCCTCCAATTGACCTTGGCCACATCCCTCTAGCATACAAAGATTACAAAGTTGTAGAGCCGAAGTGTGAATTTGATTTATTTGAATTACACTATTGGATGAAGGATATTTTCATTGACTAGAGTGACAAAATTAGAATTTGGGAATCTAATTTACCCCTCTACATGTTTACCCAAACCCACCCTTTCCATGAGTTTGTCCTTAAATTCCAAGCTGGTTATCTACTAAGCCAAAGAGCCATTTTTTTTCCCACTAGTGAAATTCTGTTTACAATTTCCCCTGAGACCATTGACCAGATGCTGCAGATCCCTCAAAATAACTCCACCACCCCTTTCTCTATCGAAGCCCTAAATAAATTATATCAGAAATTGACATTTCCCCAGAGAGCCCAAATTTTTGAAATTTTCTTCCCTGAAGATGCCCAATTGCCTAAGAAAAATCGACCATACCCCTCTTCTATTTTCACAGAGAAGGCTAACCATATTATCTCCATTCTCTCATGCCTATTAGGATATTATTCTTATGAATGGATAGATGAACCTATTTTAGGTTTTCTATCCATTTTCTCTAGAGACGAAAATGTTTCTATGAAGTCTAATTTCAGTCAATTCTTGGCTGACAACATTCATGAACAATTTCTTAAGTTTCTAACTGAAGGAATGTTCAAATATTTTTCAATTTTGGTTTATATGTTCATATTCTATTAATCAGACATGTTCTCTTTTGCACTTCAGAAGCTAAATGAACAAGGAAGTCCACAATTAGTCATCTTTTGGACTTCATTGGTGAGAAAGAACTCAACATAGTACAAATATTTCATTGATCAGTTCATTTATCCAACTACCTGTTTATTGAGCAACATTACAGAACCCAGGGTTAGTGAAAAAATTCAGAAGGTTTTGCATCTCACTGAGTAGACTGGGATAGGTGACTGGTATTTATACCAGAATTATACAGAAATAAGGGTGTATGGATGTGAACTGCTACCATACAGGTTGCCTAAATACCTCCCAAGGAGGATTTTTGCATTGGAGTACATAAGACAGATGATAAATTTAGATGAAATCCACTTTGTAGCATCCAAGAAGAAAGCTCAATTCAAAATTAAAACTCAGATAGGACCATTTATTTGCAACAACATAGCAAGAATTGAAGAAGAAGACTTCCTCTTAAAACATATGGAGTTTTGTCTAAGCTTCACTTTGTCATATGACCCATTTGGAATTATTTCTGAGGCGAGGACCAAACAAAACACCACTCCATATGTGCATACACAAAGGCTAGAGATTGAAAAATACATGAACTAGGCTCAGTGGGAAGAAAACACCTTGCAAGAAGCAGAAGAACAACCTTTGTCTATGACCACTTCACAAACCATCACACCTCAACGACAAATAGAGAAAATATCAAGGAATTAAGACTCTCCTTCAGTCACAGAGGTCTCAACAGATGATTTTCAATTATATAGGAAGAGGATTAAAACCATTCCTACAACAAGTTTTCTTACAGAGGGAGAAATGCAGTCTACAATAGTCTCGGAAGGCCCACTCTCTTCAACATAGTCAGACGGTTTGTTTATAGGATCTCCATCATCATCAACTTCACAAAGGAATCCAGACACAACTCTAACATCTAAATCAATTCATGGAGAGAAGGAGTCAAATATTGTTGACATGTATAAGGAAATTAAACCAAAAAATGAACTTCTCAACATAAGTACTTATACTCAATTTCAGAAACAAAATTATACTGCTCAACACAAACTTTTGTCAGCTTTTGACATAGAGAAGGGAAGAATGCAATTGGCATTTTTACAGGCACAGGTCCCCTATCCAAAGACAACAACTGATTACAAGAATACTTCATTTGAATTTGATATAAAGGATGTCCATCGTGTTGACAAATGGATATGGACAAACAGACAAGGGAGATGATTTTTTCAACCCTAACAAACACTTCAATGACAACTTCCAAATTACATGTATCACTGACTAATATCCAGTCTCAATTGAAGATTGAAAAGATCTCTTCTTTGGCCAAGGATAATAAGATAAAATCATTAGAAGAGTTAGTACTTAAGATTGGATATGACCCAACTAATGTCAAAGCAACATAAGAGTTGATTAAGAAGAAGAATGATAACATAACATCACTCATGAAACAATTGAAAATACCAGCAACATAGGATTCATAGACTAAAGAAGTGGTTGAGACAGAGAGCCAAAATGAGGAAATGCTCAAATTGATTAGGGAGAAAAATGCACAGATTAGGGAAATGGAATCCTTAATGGATAAGCTGATCAAGGAAAAAGAGCAGAATGCATAGTTAGCCATGGTTCCACTAGATGCAGTGCCCCTGACAGGGATAAGAACAATATAATTTTCTACATCAACATCAACCCAAGCACAAACTTCAGATGCCTCAGATAAAATGGTGAAATCTATGGAGGATATGTCCATACAAGGAGAAAAAATAAAAAAGTTGCAGGAAGTAGTAAAGTCATTACATGAACATAAAGAAATGATTGAGACTTGTCATCAGGCATAAATTCATAAATCTCAGAGGCTTAGCCAACGACTACAATAGTTAGGAAAATAAATAACCATGGCTAATACCTTAGCCCAAGCTAAGGAAAATATATGGATAGACATAAATAAATCCATGACAGAGATTTGGCCTTCCATATAGATTATCTTTGAGAAGCATGAGTTAATTCAGAAAGCTATAGGAGCCATTGAAATAATTAAAGAAGAATAGGGAGAAAATCTAGCAGAAGCCACATATCTCATCAGGTTTCTAAATTCTAAAAACAAACAGGAGTTAGAGGAGCTAGAGATAGAAGACATAACTAAAACTATCCTGGAAATAAAAAAGGTTCTAACTAAGAAAGGCCTGATGTTGCAATTGGAAGAAAAACCTCAGGTTATGGACATAGCTATGAAAATATTATTGAACAAGTTTGAGGTGGTAAACAAGCAAGGAATACCTGGTTTATTAGTGTTAAATGACAAGTTAATCACCTTGCCTGATTATAACCAGAAATTAAAGACAATGGCAAAAACAAATTCAAAATTCGTAGGAATGCAAGGAGGCATCACTGGGAAAACATTCCTGGAAACACTGCAGTTTGATCTGAACATTTAGCATGAGATCAAACACATTTTCATCACCAAACCCACTTTTTCTAAATACACAGAGATGGATGAAATCTACAGAAAATTACTCAAAATATCGATCCCAAGTAAAAAGAGGTGGGACAAATTGTGCGAGCTACTTGAGTAAAGACGTGTTCTACTTTCCAGCAGCAAGGACCAACAACTAAGCAAAAGTCAAAGGGACAAATCACCAATAGTTTCCATCAAATCAACACTAGAAATCCGAACAGATCTTATACATTCCTATATTTTTGTAACTAGAGATATAGTTAGTTTAGATATTCCTAACATATATCCTGATCATTTATGACACGATATTTTGTAAATAATTGTATAAATACTTCTCATTTTGAAATATTCTAGGTTGATTTTTTCATCCAAAAATCTACTTTGTATCATTCAGGAGGATCAACCAGTAATAGAAAAGGACTTTACTGTTGGTGAAGTGCATCTATCTTCGTTTATGTTTCTTTTTCGTTGTTACCATTCTTATGTGTTTCTAACCCTAATTATTCAAAAGAAGGTTAATGAACATAATCTATTTTAATATGCTTTATTTCTGGATTTGAGGAATTTCTATGTTTTCAACTGAAATTAAGTAAAAATAATTCTTAATTGCTCTCTTTACTTGATGAAATTCCTTTCATTTCTTCCAATTCACTTCATCCAAATTTACTAGATCCAACAGTTTAACTATCTTTTCCTGTGAAGAAAATTTATAAAAGGCTGAAACAAATCCTTATTTTAAGAGACAGACCCCATAGCCCAATGGTAATTTAAGCATTTAATCAGCCAAAAAATTCAAAATAAACAAATAAATCCTGAACTATCATAACTAGCCTAATATCTTAACCTAAACAAATCTAAATCTTACAGAGAGATCTCTCTCTGAAGCTAGTAGAGCTAGATCCTAGCTTCCAAAGTGGTTCTGTAGTTACCTCTGTCCTTTCTTCTACAACCTCTAGAAATTATAGAGCGATAATAGTGGACAATTAACTAAGGTTGCACATTTTATTCCCATGAAGACTACACATGAGGCAACAAATATTTCTGAAATTTACATGAATGAAGTTGCCAGGCTACATGGAGTGCCCAAGGAAATTATGTTAGACATAGATCCAAAATTCACATCCAACTTTTGGAAAGGTTTTTTCAAAGGATTTGAGACAAACTTAAATCTCATTATAGTGTATCACCCAGAGTCGGATGGGAAAACAAAGAATACCAAGAGAATAATTGAAGACATTCTCATAATGTATGTGATGGACCAACCATCAAAGTGGGAAGACTACATCCTCTTACAGAGTTTTCTTACAATGATGAGTATCAAGCCTCATTAAAAATGAGCCCATTTGAAGCATTGCATGACACGAAATGTAACACACTGGTGAGCTAGGATAACCCAATAGACATAGTTGTTATTGGGCTTGATATATTAAAAGAAATGGAAGAGAAGATGAAAAAGATATACAAAATTTGAAGGCTTCCCAGGACAAGTAGAAAATTTTTGTAGACAAGAACAAAGTTTTCAAGAATTTTAAAGTGGGAAAACATGCGTTTTCAAAAGTGAAAGCAAAAATAAGTTCACTAAGATTGGGTTGTTTCCCAAATTTGGTAGCAAGATATTATGGACCTTTTTAAATCTTAGAGAAGATAGGGATAGTTGCATACATGATAGAATTTCCTGCATCCATGAGAGTGCATGATGTATTTCAACTATTATTATTAAAGAAATATGTGCTTGAACTTAACCACATAATTGATTGGACTATGATCCAGGTGGAAAATGAAAGAGATTTTGGGTGGAACCAGTACGCATCATGGAACGAAAAGTTGGAGTGATCAAGAATAAATCCATAGGGATGGTAAAGGTTCAATGGATTTGTTACGGTCCTAAATACACACATGAGAGAACAAATAATCTATGAGGGAGGAATACCCGTAAATGTTTGACAATTTTGAAGAAAATAGAAGCTAAGAATGCAATACTCCATTTTTAGGCAGTTAGATTCTGGAACCACATCTCAGGGTTCTTGGTCATCTGCACTAAAAATCCTGATAAAAGAATGGTGCAACTCGATGGATTGCAAGTAGTGAATGAGGCACATTCCTTGGGTTAACATGTTGAGAGAAGCAAGAGATTATGGTTGGAACTGCTATTGGAGTTGTAAAATTGAATTTTTTTGTTTTTCTAAGTATTTTTATGTAAATTGTATATGTTTTTCGTTATGGTGTTGTTCACCAAGGAAGATGCACAATTGTAGGGGAGGGGGAATGTAACATCCCTGTTATAATACCTAGTTTAATTAATGCATACATATGGCCAAGCAATGTAATATACAAAATGTATTTCTGAATTTTAATAAATAAATTGTGATGCCAATTGTTCGAGGACATGGATAGAGATGGGGGCCAAGTTTTCGAAAAGATAAGGGAGTTTCTAAGAAGGGTCAAAGGGGGAAATTATTTATGGGTATAATCCAAACCCATATTTATTAATTTTATAATCATTTGAGACAACCTTCTATTTTCTGGTTGAGTGTATGAGATCCCAATCATTGAATACCTGTAAGAGGGTGGGTGTAGAAAGTAAAATCCCATATTTATTGGGGAACATGGGGTTGGATTACAATCAACATTAGGTAGAGTGAGTAGTAAATTGTCTTGGGAAAATAGAGGAAATTCTTATGGGCAGAACACACAGTTTTTTATAGGCATGTTTTTGCAAGAACAACAAGTAAAGAACAAGGAAGAAGAACATTGGAGCTGGAGAAAGAAGGTCGGGGGAATTCTGGAGCATGCTAGAGTGTTTTGAAGATGAATACTAAAGAGACACATTTTTAGGATTGAATAGTGAACTCTTATGTGAGTTGCACTGTAACAACGAGCAATTTTTGTTGTTTTCTTGCTAGTGAGTTTGTTGAACTTATGTTTATACTGAGAGGGGGGGAGTGAATTAGTATAATATAATTTTTACTTTAAATGATCATTCATCAATCATTTATTAACTTTAAAACAATAAATGCATGTAAATTCAAATCACAATACATAGATTTTAATTTGGATGCCCTTGTGGGGAAAACCACAAAAAATTATCTTTATAAATGTCTGTAGGCACCAACCTACTACTACAAATCTTGTATACACCAACCTACTAGAGACACCAATCTCTTCAGCTGAGTACCAACTCAACAAGATATTGTGTATGCACCAACCTACTAGAGACACCAATATCTTGAGATGAACACCAACTTAGTAAGACCTATATAGGTATCAATATAACATCTTCATACACATAGTACTTTTGAATTCACCTGCATGCTTCATACCTTATGCATTTCAAAGCATCATCATATCATTAAATTTCATACTCAAGCACCTTTCCTTTCTTCATACACCATACATAGCTTCAAACCCTAGTTAGATTCATCCCTCATGTCCTAATGAACCTCACATCATCATTCCTATAATATAATTCTAGATTGTAGCATCACTACCTCAAAAAAATGCACTTTGCAACATCACAGACCTTAGTCCTTCATAGAGAACCTTTAAAAATCCAAGAAAACTCCTCTTGTGCACCTTTAGACCCCAAGAATACTCTCTAGATCCTCTTGCACACCTTAGATCTTTTCTGCGCATTTGTACTTACTCTTGTTTCTTGGATTCTCTTCAAATGGTCACATCTATACTGTATTTATAGTGTTTCTGTGTTCACTTATAGGGATGACTTGTAAAACTACATGGGCCTACATGTACTTTCTAGTTGGGTTGAACTATCAAAATATTTCATATCTCCTCATTCCCATGGAGTTATATGGAGTGCCATATACTATTGGAAAGGTATCAAAATAATATTTTCAACCATATATCCTCTGCTGCCATTTGATCTAGATATTCATAGTAAAAAGACCTTCAAATATGGGGTATCCAAACTAAGCATCAAAAATACAAAAAAAACAATATTTCCAACAATCTCCATCTTACAATATTTATCTTGGACATCTATAGTCTCCCCCTCTCTTTGAAAACAATGACAACAATATTTCCAACAATCTCCCCCTTTGTCATCGATGACAACCCTTAGTCAATTCTGTAATACTTCTCTGTTCTGCAACTCTCCTTGTGTCTACAATTCTTCCTCTGTCTACAAATTCTCCCCCTTTGACATCAATGACAAAGGATTTCTCCCTACGAGTGCGTGCTTCTCTTTACTGACTAGATGAGAGGGATGTCACTCCCAGCTTTCATTTACTTATCCCATACAAAATTTTTCTGTGACTTTATCAAGAACGTATACATTTCTTAGGGTTTTTTTTACATTTTCCACTATTCTTCCTGAACCTACTTTCCTTATCTCACATCCTTTAGAATGAAATGTGAGGTTGCAACCTTGATCACATATTTGACTGTCACTTAGAATATTGTGTTTTAACCCTTCAACATACAAGACATTTTGAGTTTTAGTCTTTCCATTATCAAGACTAACGATACCTTTTCCAACTATCCATATAGAAGCATTATCCCCAAAGGTAAAATTGCGTCCTTTTTCTTCCTTTAGGGTTATAAATTTGTTCTGATTTCCTGTCATGTGTTTTGAAAATCCACTATCAATGTACCATTGGCTTCCTTTGTCTTGAGCATATATTGCAAGTCCACATTCTTCCTTCTTTGGTTCTTCTTGCTTCCTTTCCAAACCTTAGAGTATTATTCTTTATGTTTGGAAAGAACATTTTATTCCCTATTTTGTTTAGGAGTTCCTACTATGTTGCTTCCACAGTAACATGCTATGTTCCTGCATAGATATTGCACCTATAACATTCAGTATTGTAATCAAGTAGAGGAGCAAATGAATTGTAGTTTTTGTTAGAAAATCCATGAGAACTTCTGGTTTTGTTGCTCACATAATCATCCTTTGAGGTCTTGTAAGGACCTCTATTTCTGTTTCTCACATGGTCACTTTTTGTATAAGATCTAAAATTTATTTCTTTATGACCAAATTGTTGCAAGAAAAATAATAGCCAAGGAAGAGATTTTGATACCAGGTTTTGAAAGGCCTTATTCGTGGAACAACTCTTCTAAACTCATTCTTGTTGTTTATGTGAGAAGAATAAGGTTTTTGCTGGTCACCATTTCCTTTCCCATAGCTTCTTTCATTATTGATGGATCCTTTGAGAATGTTAGCATAACTATTAGGATTTTCTTCAGGAGTATTCTGATTCTTGTCATAGCCAAGACCAATCTTGATGAATGGTGACCTTTGGAAACTAATGATCTCATTTAAAGTTTCGATGCACTTTTCAAACTTCAACTAAGAATTTGACTTCTTCAATTGCTCCTTTAATGAGACAACTTCAGACTCTAACATCTCATATGTTTCTTTCTTTTCTTTGAGTTGACTTTTCACTGCTTCTTCTATTCCTTTTGCTTCTTCTTGCTAGAAATTCAGGTTGATAATTATATTCTTTTTTTATTCAATATCATGATCCTTCTTTTCATGTTTCTACAATTTTTTCTTATGATTTATATTTTTTTTCCCTAAGCCTATCTATTTATTCTAAGGCACTAACAAGTTCTGCTTCAAGATATTTTTCTTATGAATTTGGATTTTCTTTTTGATTATCTTTACTTTCTTCATCAACAAGTTTTGTTTCCATGGTTATGGAGAGAGATTCTTCTTCATCATCAATATATTCCCTTTCTACATATGGAGACTCAGTAACAAAATGTCCTATTCCACCACAATTAAAGCATTTGAAGGGTATATTAACTTTGTTGGAACACCAATCCATGATGGTTCATCATGGTTCTCTTGGATTCAGTCGGTCAGGTGATCGACCTACATTTTGAAACATTTGGTCGGGTGATCGACCACACCTCTACATTAGTTGATCGAGTATTCGACAAGCTTGTTGATCAGATAGTCGACCAACAGTTGAATATAGTCGAGTGATGGATCTACCAACCCAACAATTGACTACGAGTTGGACAAATGGAAAATCCGGTCGAGCATCCTTGTCGAGATGACTGGACAACGTGGATTTGATAGGGTCAACTCTAACAACCAATGGTTATATATGGACAAGATCCTCCCAATTTTGTGGAAGTTTCTTAGACATTGAAGCTATAAATAACATACCTCATGGTTCATTATCATCATGGAGATATCATTGTTGTATACAATATGTCCAATATGCATTGTGATGTATTGATCACAGTGCGTTGCGCTTAAGTGCTGTAACAATGTCTTTAGACACTACCTTTGTCTTCAAAATTTTATTTCCTCTTCGATTATCTGCAATACTGTATTTCTGTTTCATATTAGGTTCCACCCAATTCCTCAACATGGTATCATATATGATGGTTTAAAACCTTGTTGAGTCATATATGTTGTGTGATTGAATTTGGGCCAGTGGTTTTTTGATTGGAACTTGTTGAAGAAGAACACTTTTTCTCTAGATATCGAAGATGGCTTTGAATATTGATCCTATAATTTTGAATCGATCAAATTACAAAATATGGGCACTTGACATGGAAACATTGCTGAAGAGAAAATGACTATGACAATATACAAAGACTGGGATTTCAGATCCAACAGACGATCATGAAAAGTTATCTATTGATGGAAAGAAGGATGAGGCTGTAGGGGTCATCACGACCTATATATCATGTGAGATTCATTTTCACATCATTGGAATCAAATGCTCTCATCAAGTATGGAAGAATCTGAAGTCATTGTTCGATAGAGTCGACGAAAGCCACGTCATGTAGTTAGAGAAAGAGTTGATCTCTCTTGATCCTAATTCTTTCGATAGAATAGAGGACTATCTGGAGCATGTAAATGAAATCTAGTTGAAATTGGGTGAATGTGGAAAGAATTATTAGAAGAAAAATGGACAACTCATCGAGCTATTCTTGATTAATTTGAGAACACTATTCGACGTGTTCATCTTGACTTTCTGCACCAACTAGAAGGCACACAAGGAAGATGGTAAGGATTACACCTTTGAATATTTATGTGGTCTTTTGATTATTGACTAGCACAAACCACTTGAATAAGGAAATCTTGGTGGTAAACATTGAGTCCAATTGATCAAGGGAAAGGGAAATTTGAATCAAAGGGAAAGAGTGTGGTTTGATACTCCTATCGAGAGACTTAGATGCCACGACTAGAAACCTAAAGGGAAAATAGATGCACCCTGTCAAAGTTGAAAGAATAAGACATGCCAGTACTGTGGAAATATTGGACATGTGGAGAAATTTTTCTATAAGAAGAGAGACGATTTAGAGGAGAGAGTTAAATTCCTTGAAGGAGATGTGTCCGCTATTCAACGATCCGCTGATAATTTCACCTACCAAGTTGGAACTTCTCAAGCCTTGTCGTCTCATTCGACGTAGAACGAATGGGTATTCGACTCTGGGTGCACACATCATATGACTAAGGATTCCTCCTTGTTCATGTCCTTAAATGACGTTAATTAGAGAAATATTTATGTTGTTGATGATTTTGTTCTCAATATTGTTGTTCAGGGTGATGTTTCTCATTGACATGGGATAATTTTCGACATTTATCATGTGCCAAACCTAAGTGCCAATATTTTGTCTTTTTCTCAGTTAAAAAAGAAAAGTTATATTGTGGAATTTTTGTTGGATCAGTTCTTTGTTCAATAATTGAAGAAAGGTCAGTCGATTGTCATCGAAGGGTTTCTTGACCCAAAGGACAATTTTTACAAATTCTATGACACAAATTGACCTGACATCGAACCAACTACTCTTTTTTCTCACACTAATGAGAGAAGTCGAAATTGACATGAACGACTCAAACACCTGAATTTTTGAAGTCTGTAGTCAATGGAAACTCAAAATATGGTTGTTGGTCTACCTTAAGTGTTTCCTACTGAAGTAGTCTATAAAGTTTGTGTGCTTGGAAATCATCATTAGGCACCACTTAACTTTGACAAAGCGTGGTGGTCACAAAACCTCCTAGAGTTGGTTCAGAGTGATGTCTACTACATCAAT
>ML812643.1:99933-159320 GCA_009831015.1 Picea engelmannii
GAATTTTGATTGACATGATGGAGTGAACATAAATTCACCTGTTTCTTGTCTACCCCATTGGGATTCCAAGACTATTGAAGTTGCTAGAGACGATGCCGGTGATATTTCCTCTGGATGACAAACTCGAAGTCAAAATCAACATGCCAACATTACATTGATGACTTGTGTACTTGAAACTTATGATCCTATTTCCTACTTAGATGCTTAAGGACGACCTGAATGGGAACATTCTACGAAGACAAAAATTGATTCTTTGTCAAAGAATCACACCTGGGACTTAGTTCTCTGACCACAAGGAAATAATGTTGGGATGAATTTACCTCTGAAGGTAATTTTGAGAGACATAAAGCACGCCTAGTTATGAATATATTTTCTCAATAGGAAGGTATCGACTATATTGAGTCCTTTTCCCCTGTTGCAAAGATGAACTCTATTCGGTTGATTCTTTCCTTTGTTGCTCGATTTGGATGGTAAATCCATCAGACGGATGTGGAGAGTTATTTTATTCATTGAGACTTATCTGAAGAAATTTTCATGGAAGAGCCACCTAGTTTTGTGATAGATTCTACCCTCATTTTTCAACTCAAGAAGTCACTTTATGGTTTGAATCAAGCTCCCCGAGCTTGGTATGCTAAGAACAACAATTTTTTTCTTTGAATTGGTTTCAAACATTGTGAATTTGATCAAAACTTGTGTGTACTCCATACCAATGGAGACACTTTAATTATTTTTGTATATGTAGATGACCTTGTCATTATTGACAATAATATCGATCTCATTCTTATATTGAAGAAAAAACTTGCTGGCTCCTTTGACATGACATATCTTGGTACTCTGCATTATTTTTTGGGTCTTCAAGTATTACCACTATGTGATGGTTTTCTCATTTCTCATTCTAAATATGTAATGAATATTTTGACATGTTTTAAGATGGACGATTGTAAGCCTTGTGCTACTCCTTTTCAATATGGAGTAAAGATCACCAAAACTTATCAAACTCCCAAAGTTGATGCTACACTTTATCGACAACTGGTCGAAAATCTTGTTTATCTTATAGTTGACCTGACATTTCCTTTGTTGTTAGTACGGTTTCTTGATTTATGCAGGACCTTAGAGAAATCCATTGGAAATAAGTCAAACAAATTATCATCTATCTTCGAGGTACCACTCATTTTTGTATCAAGTATTGACGAAGTTCATATTTACTGGTTAGCTTCACTGACTCTGACTTGGTTGTTTACAATGATGATCAAAAGTCCACTTCTGGCTATGTGTTTCATCTCAACACTATACTGTTGGTGTGGTCGTGCAATAAACATATGTTAGTCTCCTTGTCGACTATAGAAGAAAAATATTGTGGCATCATTCAAGAACATACTAAAGCAATCTGGATTCTCCAATTTCTAGGTGAAATTGGATTTCATGTTCAAACCTCGACTACAATCTACTGTTATAATAAAAGTGCCATACAGGTTGTTGACAATCTTGTTGCCCATATTAAGATGAAGCATGTTGAGATTCATGCTCACTATTTGAGATAGTTTGTTCATGAGAACATTATCTCTCTTGAATATTGAAGAACATATGATTTGGTTGATGATATATTCACTAAACCCTTATCTGAAGCTATAATCATTAGGCTCTGTATGATGCTTCGGCTTCAGGAAGCTGAAATTATGGGGGGGGGTGTCATGATGACATAATTTTACCTCTTGAATCTCCAGATAAGTATGTTGATGGTTTTTTTTTTTAGAATCAAGACCTGATGGTTCATCACACTTCTCTTGGATTCATTTGGTTGGGTGGTCGACCTACATTTGGAAACAATTGGTTGAGAAATCAACCACACTTCTACATAAATCGGTTAAGTAGTTGAAAATACTGTCGGTTGGACAATCAACTAACAATCAAAGATATTCAGACGGTGGATTGATGAGCCCAACAATTGACTATGAGTTGGACACATGGATGGTCGGGTCGATTATCCTTGTGGAGATAAATAGACAACACATATTTGATGTAGTCAACTCAGATAACTAATTTTATATATGGACAAGATCCTCCCAATTTCATGGAAGTTGTTTAGATATTGAAGCTATAAATACCATAGCTCATGGGTCATTATCATCATGGTGATATCGTTGTTGTATACAAGATTTCCAATATGGATTGTGATGTTTTGATCATAGTGCACTATGCTTAAGTGATGTAACGATGTCTTTAGACACCACCTTTGTCTTTGAAATTTTATTCCCTCTTTGATTATCTGCAATATTGGTTGCCTGTTTCGTATAAGGTTCCACCCAATTCTCGAACAACCTTTGTATTTTCCAATTCCTCTTAGATTTCTCACAAATTGTGCTTCTTGTGTCTCTGATTCACAGCTGGAACAATCACCATATCTCTCTTCATAAATGTTTTGTATCTTGTCCCAAATCTATTTAGCTGATATACACTGCATTACCTTGATAATATCAGAATATGATAGGCCACTCAAGATGACATCTATTGATTTAACATTGTTTTCACCTGAATCTTTCCCAGCTTCATTTGTATAACTTATTATGATTGATTCCCAGATACCAAACCCAAAGGCCATCAAATATGTATTCATTCTTATACTCCATAATGCATAGTTTGTTTCATCAAATAAAGGAGATCTATTTATGGAGAGTCCTTCCTTACAATCCATATGTGCTCGAGATATGCCTTCCAATGGTTAAACTATTTCTGAAGGAAATTGCTCTGATACCAATTGTTAAACTTATGATTATACTGATAGGGGTGGTGAATCAATATACGATACTTTTTAATTTAAATGAACATTCATCAATCATTCATTAACTTTAAAACAATAAATGCATCTAAACTCAATTCAGAATACATAGAGTTTAATTTGGAAACCCTTGTTGGGAAAACCACACAAAATTATATTTATAAATGTATCTAGGCACCAACCTACTGTTACAAATCTTGCAGGCACCAACCTACTAGAGATACCAATCTCTTCAAATCAGCACCAACTCAACAAGATATTATGTAGGCACCAACCTACTAGAGACACTAATCTCTTCAGTAGAGCACCAACTCAGTAAGACTTGTATAGGTATCAATTTAAGATCTTCATACACATACTACTTCTGACTTCACCTGCATTCTCCATACTTCATGCATTTTACAACATCATCACGCCCTTAACTTTCATGCACCAACACCTCTCCTTGCTTCATACCCTAGATATAGCTTCAAACCATGGTCATATTTAGCCTTTATTCCCTAGCGAACCTCATAGAATCATTCATGGAATATAATTCTAGATTGTAGCATAAAAACCTCAAAACAATGCACTTTGCAACATCATAGACCTTAGTCCTTCATAGCACACCCTTAAAACTCCAAGAAAACTCTTCTTGTGCACTTTTAGACCCCAAAAATACTCTCTATCTCCTCTTGCACACTTTAGATATCTTCCGAGCACTTGTACTTGATTTTATTCCTTGGATTATATTCAAATGTGCACATCTATCCTATATTTATAGTGTTTCTGCGTTCACTTATAGGGCCAATCTGTACTTTTTGGATGGGTTTACATGACAAAATATTTCATATCTCCTCATTCGTACAAAGTTATATGGAGTGCCATATATCGTTGGAAAGGTCTTAGAATAAGATTTTAAATGATATTCCATATGCTCCCATTTGAGATAGGTATTCAGAGTAAAAAAGATTCAAATATGGGGTATCCAAATTGAGCAAAAAAAATCCAAAAAAAATATTTCCAACAATCTCTATCGTGCAATCTTTATCTTGGACATGTGTAGTCTCCCCCTCTCTTTGATATCAATGACAACAATATTTCCAATAAATTTTCCTTGAGTTCCTAATAGAGATATTCCTGGTTACATATGCCAGAGAGAACCTAATAAACAAATGGGAGGCTCGATGGAATGAAAACAATGAAGGGGTACATTCCTTGGGTTGGGAAGATCAAGAGGAAGAGAGTTGGTTGAAATCAGGATAGTTGTAGGAGAATAACAAAGGTTGTGGGATATTTGAGACGTGAGTGGACAACAAGATACACCCTTTTCTTGTGGATTCCTATCCCCATACGGAGGGTGACTTTCTATTGAGATATAAAACAACAAGTCTACGGTTGGGTGGAACGTACATCCCAAGTAGTTGGTTGCACAACTGTTTTGAAAAGATAAGTGTTTACCTATTTTTTTGAGTTATTTCATGAGTTTAACTGTTGTTCTTAACTATGTGTGTGTGAATTGTTTATTAGCTCTTGTAAATAAGTTTGTTAGTTGCATTCATGTTCATTTAGAATGCTGTAGATGCATTTAATTATTTAGTATCAGAAAACTAGTTAAATATGTGTCTAATTCATAGATGGTAAGCTAAATAAAATTAGTTAGCAGAACATTTCAAATTCTATGTGTTTTTTGCTTAGTAATGTTCCTTGGTTAAGCTTAAGAATGTTACATCCATGGAGGCCATAATGAAATTAGAACTAGGTGTAGACCTGGTCAAATTGCTATTGTAGAGAGTGAATGCTGATGTGAAGCTGGATTCACTGTTGTGGAGGGCATTGCTTATTGAGAAAATCATTGATGAGGATATTTTGCACAGATTTGATCATTTTTCATTGAGGATTTGATGGATATTCATTGATATGCAATTTAATTTCCATTTTTGTAGAATATGTGGATAAAATTTGTTCTTGGAGGGTGTGATTGTAGCATCTCCAATACTCGTGAATTTCTAGTGCCAAAAACTATGAATTTAATTTCAAGCGGCTCACTCAATGACCAACACACATGAAAACAAATAAAATGACACCTTTGGACATTGTATCTTCAATTTTTTATCGGTTCAGGCATGAAGATTCAATACACATGCTTTCTTGATTTTTCTCAGTAATTAAAATGCAAATTTGTGAAGAAAGCAGTAAGGACTTTGCTAAATTTAATTGTTGGTTCATCTAGTTTCTAGGGAACAAATTTAACCTCAAAGATCAATATTATTAATGGAGGCATTTTATCTACTGGAACGATGAATTTTTTCCACTACATAGTTTTTCATTAACTCATCCAATCTGAGTATGGGATTGAAGCCTCCTCATGGCCTTTAATTGAGTTTATGGCGTTTTCCACAACCACTTCATGGAAGATATGGTGCCGTGTGTTAATTAAAGAATTCAACCTTTGGAATTTTATTGCTAGGCAGATTTCTAACAGAAAATGATGACTAGAGATTAAAGAAAATTTAAAATCAATAGCTTTATCATTTTAATTTCTAGATTTATACACAAATTTGATGCAATTTTACAAAAAGAGACTTCTTAATAAATCGAGAAACAACAATATATATTAAGAACTAAAAAAAATGTAGATTTATAATAGATCCACTATGATTTTGATATTTACAAACTTAACCATTGATTTAGAAACAACAAATTGCAGATCTAGAACTAAAAATACATGAAATAGCTCTAGAATTCTAATCAACAATAAAATGAATATTAGATATGAAAAAAATCAACAATTTGATTTTTTTTTTTTTGAAATTATAAACTAAACTTTTCATTATTGAATTGACAACAGGGTTAGCTCAAAACTATTGTTCTTGAATTTTGAGAGATACAGGTTGATGTTGCAGAGACTTGCATCCTCAATCCATCACCAATTCTCTTCCAACAGTTTTCAACATCTCTCTCATACCAATGTTGAATAAGTGTCCTCAAACATGTAATTTTATTCAATAAGGAAAACATAGTTACAAATATAGTGAGGGCCAAAAACCTATGTACCTCACATCAAAATGAGCTAGTTTATACAACCCAACTACAAGCTACACTCTAGGAGAACAACCAATCACATAATCACATGAATATGATAGGTGTCCTTTACATATTAAACTAAATATCCTATTGACAAATATGCTAGAATAAACTAATTTCTAAAATTATTTACTTAGATTTCTAGAAATTTAGGATTATTAGGCTAACATTACATTGGTTTGCAGGGGGGGTTATAGATCTATAATGTTCCCCAGCCCGTCCAAGGAATGCTACTTGTGGAACAACAAAAAAACAAAATCTCTTCTTGCTGATGTCTGTAGCTTAGGAACTATGTTTTAAACACATTTTAAGCCATATTTTGATGCCCGTGAATGAAATGCATCTACATTAGTCTATATGTACATGAATTGAAGAAAATGACTCATTCACAACAACAATTAAACCATTCACATACAAAGATTGAGAAACAACAATTAAACTCAACAAATGACACATAAAATAGGTAAACACTTATCTTTGTAAAACATTTATGAAACTAACTGCTTGGGAAGGAATTTCCACCCAACCATAGACCCGCTATTATGAATCTCGACAAAAAGTCACCCTTGATCTGGGGCTATGAATCCAAAAAAGAATGGTGCATCTCACATTCCCCTCACATCTCAGTATCACACAACCCATTAGTTCTCTCCTACAACTATCTCGAATTCCCTCCATCTCTCTTCCTCTTGACCTGCCCAACCCAAGGAATGTACCCTTTCACTTCGCTCACTCCATAGGGCTTCCCATTCATTTACTAGGGTCTCTATGGCACAGGTATCTAGGAATCTCTCAGTTGGGAAATAAAGGGAACTCAATTCTAAGAAATAAACCAACAAAAACAACAACAAACACTTGCTGATACAATGAAACTCACCCAGGAGTTCAATATTCATGACTGATAACTCGACCCTTCAATGTCCATCTCCAAAACACTCCCAAAATCACTCCAACATGCTCCATAATTTTTCCATCCTTGTTGTTCCATCTCCCAAGCTCTCCTTTTTTCTTCTCTCTTGTTGTTCATGAAAAAAACAACTATGTCTAAAACTTCATGTTACTACCCATATAGATTTCCTCTCTTTCCCCAAGACAGTTGACAACTCACTCTACCCAATGTTGATTATACTTCATCCCCATGCTCTTCAATAACTATGAGATGCGAATCTCACACCCACTCTATGACATATATTCAATGATTGGGATCTCACACACTCAAACTGAAATAGAAGTTTTCCCCGAGGATAAATAAATTCATAAAATTGGGTTTGGATTAACATCCATAAACCTTTTCCATTTGGGCCCCCTCTTAGACACTCTAAGGCATCCCCCTCATTTCTGGCCTCCACCTCTGTCCATTCCCAACAACTTGCATCACATTATTTTTATTAAAAACATAAAATACATTTCACATATTACATCGCTTGGCCACAACCATATTCCTATCTACATTATGCATTAAATAAACTGGGGATTATAGTGGGGATCTTACAAGATATCAACATGGTATGCTCAATGGAACGAAGGAATTTCATGATCCTAGGCATAGTCTTTGCAATTCTTTAAATGAATTAGTGAGTAGTCAATCAACGAGCTCACCGAACTGATAAGACACTTGTATGTGTCCATATTTGTTTGCTACCAAGGTTGATTTTCAGGGTAAGGTCTTAGTAATTTATGAAATGTATAAATACAACATCTTCAACATAACCCATCATTTAAATGCTTTTATAAGTTCATGTTTCACTGCATTGCCTTGATGCAATGCAATGCATGTTATAAATTGATATTTAGTTGTGGGCTATGATGGTGACTTTACTGTCATCCAATCAATTTCAAATCTATATGACCACTTCAATTTTTTTCATCCAATCCCATTTACATCTAGAACAATCCAATATGAGGGAATTTGTGCCCTATATACATTTGGATTTATAGGTTTGAGGAAAGAATCACTACCAACTCAAGCATAATCTCTTAGGTTGTGATAGTGATCTTCCACAATACTATCGGGTCCAATTTAATCCTTTCTAGTTAAGGATATGAACTGTAGCTTGTAGAAATGCACTATGTGTGATGGCTTCCATTTTCCTTGGGATTTCTCCTTTGAGTGACAAACATGTCTTTCTTTCATGTAGATATTTCTACATTTCAGTTGTATTCATTTCCCAAACATTGGTCTGAAAATTGATTGCATGTGACAACCACATATTCTATTTGGCACATGAAGCTCCTTTCTAAAACTTTTAACATTCAAGGACATCAATTTCACCATCTCCCATCCTTTCCATCCACCCTTGAGAATGAATGAACTTTTTATTTGAAATTGTATGAAAAAATTGCAACATCCACAAGGATACTCGGGTCTTAAAAATAATTCTTGTTAGTGGTAAACACCATCTATTCCTTATGAGGTAGTGCAACCTAAATTTTAATAATAAGTTTGGCCATCTTTAGTATATGATTGAGGCCACATGCAATGATTCCATGCTTGCTTGACCATTAGATTTTAAATGGATTAATGAAATATTTGCATGAATAATAGGACTCTTATCCAATATCAACACATAAGGCCAAATTCTACCCAATATAGTATCTTGAGGTTTTTCTTTACCTAGAGTTTAGACTAATGTCATTAAATAGACTTGTTACTACACAATCTAGCACCAAGTGCAAATCCTTCACAAGGAACTAAGACTAGTAGAACATGAAATATGTTACCATTATCACCTAGGAAACAAATTTCCTCTCTTTAGTGAAGGAGTAGAATCCAACACAAGAGAGGCTTCCCCAGTAGCCTCCAATAAACCCTATGCAAGACACGATCAAGTCTAGGGCCCCTCGGGTGACTACTCAAACTACCACCAATGAAATAGAATATGAAAAATATTAATGAGGTGGTAAGACAAGAATTTCCAGATTTGAATTAATGAGGATATATTTCAATTTAAGAGATTTCCAAGTCAATTAAAGACTCAAGAGGATCCCCAAACATTAAAAATGAAGAAAAATCCTAGGGTTGTTGTAAAAATTTGAAGAAGATATCAAATTATGACAATAAAATAAGTTATTACAACAACAAATAAAATATCCCTTTAACAAGAAATAATTCAATGATCTAAATTAGGGTTTCACTAACCAATGAACTAAATGTGAGGGACAAACAATGAGCTAAATTAGGGTTTCACTCACCAATAAAATCAGAAAATTAAGGGGGCATATAACAACCCTAAAACTCTAGACATTTTTCCATAGAAGGTTGTAATAACATTTCATAAATACAAATTAGGGTTTTAACGATGTTCACTCATGTCAGATGAACTACTATCTTCTTTGGAGTAGAAGTTTTTATTTTTCTTGTATAATTTCTTCTTGTTTCCAGTTTTTCTCTTTTTATATTCTTTATGATTTTGAGTTTCTTCATCATCACTCTCTTCCTACTTTGGATAGGGACATTTGGAGAAAAAATGTCCAACTTTGCCATAGTTAAAACATTTGAGGGGTAAATTCCCTTTGTATTTCCCAAACCCTTTCTTTAGTTTCCTTATAAAGTTATCCTCTTCTTCATCTGATATGTCTGAGTGATTTTCATTTGGCACATGCTCATGGCTCGTTGTTTCTTTTGATGCTTTGAAATCTGTTTCCCTTTTTGATGACTTTTCTTGCCAGGTTCTCATTTTGTAGGCTATATGAATCCCATGAAGTTCATTCGTTGTAAGTTTGTCAAGGTCTTCTCGATATTACAAGGTACATACCTTGACATCATATCTCATTGGTAATGATATCAACACCTTTTGGACAATAATTTTATCTTTTATCTCTTCTCCCAATGCTCTAATTGAATTGACTATTTCATCCACCCTTTGAAAATATTCTGCAATGTTTTCTTCCTCTTTCATCTTCAAACTCTCAAACTGCCCTCTGTATGTTTGAAGTTTTGCTTTCTTAAATTTTCCATATCCTTCATAGATGACTTTAAGTTTGTCCCAAATTTATTTTGTTGATTTACAATGCATCACTTTTACAAATATGGGGTTTACTAATCCACCCAGAATTACATTAACAACCCTTGAATTATCATTGCAGAGCTTCTTTGTAGCAACATATGAAGGTGAAGTAGTTGGTGTAGTGTATCCATTTACCACAGATAGACAAAAACCACATCCAAGAGCCATCAGATAAATTTTAATCCTTATACTCTAAAATGCATAATCATTTCCTTTGAACAATGGTGATTTGTTGGAGGACATTCCTTCTTGTTGATCCATTGGATTTCTCATAATATGCCTTCAAGTGGTTAGACTGTGGTGAAGGAACCTACTCTGATACCAATTATTGGAATGTTTTTCAATACTAAGAGGGGGGGGGGTGAATCAATATTTCTTTTTTTTCTCAAATTAAATTAATTCTTTATTAATTTATAACAATTTCTCAACAATAATGTACATAACTATGAATTTTAAATGTAACAATAATAAAAGTTATATTTCATTTACAAGTTACAGTTTGTAAGAGACACCAATCTCTCTTGTTTTGAGCACCAACTCAAGGAGACACCAATCCCTTGTTTTCCAAGCACCAACTTGAGGAAACACCAAGTCCCTATAGATCAGGCTCCAACATGTAGAGGACTCCAATCCTCTTGTTTTCAAGCACCAACTTGAGGAAGCACTAACTCCCTATTTCAGGCTTCAACCTCTAGAGGAATTCAATCCTCCCTTACACCCTCACTTCATTTGAATGTTTCAGTTTATTCCTTGGACTCTATCTGTGTTTTAGATCTTATGAATTAGACCACATAGACATCTTCCTTCCACCATATTTTCTAGTTTATATAGTCTTCCAACGGGTATAAAATTTGAACTAGTGTGTCTTTTGATAATGTATCATTGCACCTCTTCATTTATTTAATAATAATGTTGTTTTAATAACAAATTTATTCCTTTATTATTATTATTTTTAAGTAATCAAGTGATCTTGGTTTTTTTTTTCTTCAATATCTTTTTAAATTAAGAATCATATTCTCAATTGGCACTGGTAAACCATGCAATTTTTTTTGGAGTATTTTTCTTTCAATGGTTATCACATTTTGAGCCTTTTTAAGCGTATTTCCTGTATTGAAATAGACAGGTGCTAAATTCACGGCCCCCTTTTAAATCTCTGGTATTTTACTTTATGAGACCTTGAGCCACAAACTCAATTTAACACCTTCATCATGGGCTAATTTAACTGCACAACCAACCTTTACCACTCGTCACAATACCATAGACTAAACTATGGTCTAACTCGATATTTTAACACCATTGTAGCCCTAAATATAGGTTCTTCACTCCATAGGACCGAATTTTGTGACCAATGACTTATCAATATGTATGGGATTACTACTTACCACTCGTGGTATTCCTCTTAGTGGCATGGGTGATCAAAGAATGGTTTTAGAAACCCACTATTGGGGTATCTGTGTTCACATGATTCTACCACGTGTCTACCGTGGTAATTAACAAACCACCTACATGGATGGAAACCTTCCCATTAACTTCTTCTCCCTTCGACGATGTGTGCTACATCTCCACCATAGATCTATCATCCTGATGAATGGTTAGATCTGAACCTCCCACAATCTTTATTGTACCTCGATCCGACAATTGGTTTTTAATTAGTAGTTGAGTGGACGATCTTGGATTTCATAGGTGATTTAGATAGATCCATGGTTTGGATTTAATAAAATGTTGAGTGGATGGCCCTCATTCATTTCAAACATGTACTTTAATTAGAATTATTTTATGTGGTGGGTTTGCGGACTTGCAGACTCAAATGTATTATCGGGTGTCATCAAAATGCACTCCTAAGTTCCGCTACCTCCATAATGAAACTATACTTAGAAATTTTTAAGTGATTCTTCTCGAGTTCAAGGACTCGTGGACTTGTGGACTTACATGTCCTCTCGAATTTCATCAAAATGCATGCCCAACTTCCGCTACCTGCATAATGAACCATACTTAGAAATTTTTAAGTGATTCTTTATATGACTTTGAACGATAACATATGATACTTAGCCATTTTTGTGGGTGCACAATGGACTCAGGGAAAATGATTGTGATTTCATTTTGATCCAATGATTTTTGATCAATCAAACTCGTTCTTCGCCATTCACTGTCGATTCCTCCGTCCGATTGTGCTCTTATTTTGATCCAACGATCAACATTGTTTTCTATTCTTTATTGTCGATTCATGCAACTTTCACTCTTATAATGATCAAAGTACTGATCATTATAATAAACGGAGAATAGAATCTCGGGTAGATTTAGAACATGTTCCTTTTGATCTTTGTTCACATATAATTAGTTTATTTTATTTGAGCGCCAGATTTTGATCTTTTTTTTATGGGACAACTTCATCCTTGTATGTCTAAGAATAAAAAACCATCTTATTAGTCTTCTCATTACTCCATTTTCTTCATCAGAGTTAATTCTCTTGCAACTGGTATAGCAGGGTACTTATTTCGATGATAAACCCATATTAACCCTTGTTGACATCAATGAAAACATAACACCATGTCCAACAAGTTTACATTTTAATAGAGTATTAAGTTTTTTTTAAGATATAAAAGTTGGAAGAAGAAAGGATATTCCAAGAACTTTAAAGGAGAATTTAGAATATTAAAAGAAGAATGAAGTGGGAAAGCAAAGTTTAATTAAAAGGAAAAAAACAAAGAAAGAAATTTTAAATTTTTTTAATACCTTTTATTAAATTGGAAGGAAACCAAAGTAATATTCAAGATATTCAAAGGAAGAATATATATATATATATATATATATATATATGTTCCAATGGCTCGACCTCCATTTGTTGTTCATCGACTGACGAGGTATCAACCAAAATTGAAGAACCAGTGGTAGATTCGGTACTCACTTGGTAATCGTTTGTCGAGGTGCCAATTTCTAGCTGTTGAACTTCCTCTTTCTCACCACCCGATCCTAGCTCATCCTTCGAGCTGTATTTTGGGGTCCTTGATAGGTCAAGGAAATCAACGTCTAAGGCACTTTCGACCTCATGGTCTCTCTGCGAAAGGGTTTGAAATGGAGGCTTGGGACTTGGGGTAGATTCTTTCTCAGGTTCCTTCTCCTCTGTAATCATTATTGGAGTTACCATGGAAAATTTTGAACTATCCTCATCATAATAAATGGTTATCATGTCAAATAGGAGATTCGGTACACCTATTCCACTTGGCATCCTTGATACATTAGGTTGGGTTGGAATTTTCCCTAGTGATCTGATCTGTGGTGATGGAACTTCATGGTTTTCCAGAGCGATAATTTATTCAAGTTGTCTCAGCTCTATGCCACTTGGATCTCCTCTGCTTGTGATTGGGTCGTCTGTGGGGATCCTCAACATCTCTATGAGATCCGGGTCATTCTGTAACTGATCAATGATTCTCTACACTCCTTCTAGTAAGAGCAAGCCTGTCCTTTGTGCCTCTGTGGTCTCTGCTACTCTGATTTATTCCCTAACTCTGAGAGCCTCTTGAGATGAATTCTCTATTGTCTCCACCTATTCATCCATTCTCATAGCCTTGAACCTAGTCATGTTTAGGTTGGATTTCCTCTGCACTACCTCCTCCCAGTCTTGAGCACATTCTGTAAAAACCTCATCCTCAAACTTGTCATGCGCGTATGGCCAACAGGATGAAACCTATGAAGTGTGTTGGAGGACTAGGCCCTTAGGATCATGCTTGCAGAACTAACCTATTGGGAACCTTACTTCAATATGACTCAACCCTTCTTGCTTGGCTTGAGCAGTGTCCTTCACTAGATAAAACCCCACACGGAAGTCGTAGGGTATGAAAGCATGTTTCTTGTCCTTGACTACTGTGGTGTTATAGCCCTACATGATAGTTTGATCACATATTTCTCCCACAATGAGCCGGTCTGGGACATGAGAACGAAGAAAATGTGGTGCTCCAGTGGCCCCGAACACCCTGATATAAGTTATGTGCTCGTCTAGATACCCATGGCCTACCTTTGATATCATTTCCTTGGCTGCCACAGACAACCTTGGGCATTCCTTTTTAAACAAAATGAAATAGAATCGGGAGATGAATTGATCACAAATAAGGGCATATGATTTTTTGTACCTATTCTCCCATAATATGATGCAGTAAACATGAACAGGCAGTTCCGCAACATGCTAGCTTAAATTCATGCCGACGAAGAAATTTCTCGCACAGATAACATCGAGTAGGTACAAGGCCATATAGAAAGTAGGTGCTTCTCCTTCTTTCAATGTCTGAGTTTGTTTTACACAGATTCTCAATTGCTTGGAAATTATTGCTCCCCACTTGAAGTTACTCCCGAAGATTGCCACAGTGTATGCCAGGGGCATCCATGCTTTCGAAAAATTGTTGCAGTCCTTTTCTCCATACAGTCTACAGATGAGCACCATTAAGTAGATGTATGGCACCCTCAAGTTAAATTTCCTATACCAACCATTGCTCTGGTTTGTAAAATCTTTGTCCTCCTTCCACCATGAGGCCATCAACCGGATGGTGTTGTGGAATTCATAGAACTTCACCATGAATTATGTGTTCAACCGTTCCTCTGGGTCTCTAAGCTTGTAGTACTTTTGGACTTCTGTCGGGAGGAAAAATCCAACACACCCACCACTCTCATCGTTTATCAGGAATTTATGCACGTCTGTGTGATTGATTAACCAATTCAAAACCTCAATGCATGGGAAAATTGGAGTTCTGCAGGCTACCATATGTAAGCATGAACATTGGATATTTGGGAACACATGGTCATCGAGCGCCCTTACATTCGGGTCGTTGTGTGGGATACACTCTAGGTACTCCTCCCGACTGATTCTGGTGAATAGGTCTCCCCACCGTGGGAGAATTAATTTGGATCCAGTTTTCGATTTTGTATCGTCAAAGACCGGAGGTTGAATAAAAGATTTCTTCATCGAGGTTTTAATTACTAGCTCCTCCCTGGGAGTGTATTCCAACTGCCTCGCAGTACCAGGAGAAGAACCTTCACCAATTTCCACTTCCTTTAGCTTAGGTGCTCTCAACGAGCATTTAATCATTGGATTTCTTGGAGGAATTTTCCCTTCAACAAGAACATAGTTAGAGACTGTGCCAAAATCAGATGCATATATAACAAATCATGACCGTCGAATTGATAAAATTTAACACATACCTTTGTTTCTTATTTAACCTAGTTTTGATGGTCTTAGAATCAACATAGACTTGAGACACTTGCTTTGCTTCTTCGAACGATCTAGAAATTGAAACTTTTGTCGAGAATAGAAGTGTTCGAAACCATTTTAGTGATTTGAAAAGAGATGAACTTACCTTGTTGCATCAACCATTCAATTCGAGATATAACCGTGGTTCTATAAAATCTATCACCAGATCTTCAATACCTTTAAAATTAAATTTGATCGTAGGTCGACGACGCAGATGCGGGTTGCAACGTGGCCTATCAGTGATTTCAAATTGTTGTTGTTCAATAGATGCACGGGGTAGAAATGTATACAGGGTGAAGCATTAAGTGGTCTATTAAAAGAAAAAATCTAATCGTATCTTGTGCTGAAAACATCCCATCGTTTCGCCAATCTAGCTGGTGGATCAGGGGTCGGTGTTTCTCTTTAAACATTTTCCGTTGATATCTCCTTGGAAAAGATTCGAAGCCAATCCTTCTTGTCATATAGGGTTGACGTGGAAAGGATGACTCAGAGGTGTGACAAGGACATAGGGAACCCTAAGATGATTCAGGGAGAAACTGGACCGCACGACACCCCTATGCGACAAAGACACGTGGCACTTGAGACCGATGTCTTCGTTTACTTGTGTTATTCAAAATCGGGGGATATTCCTTAGATAATCATTCTAAAAACATATCCTAGCTTGTTAACGCCGCAAATTATCAAGGATCGATGATCGATGATAAGCTTACTCAAGTGCTCCCGGATTAACTCTCTCAAAAAATTCCCGATGTCGAAAGTGCATCGGGGATCGACGATCGGAGATGCTTCAATGTGTTTTATCTCTTAGAGATTTCACCGACACCAAACTGATGCATTCTTCATCGGCTATCAGGGGTTTATCATGGCTCATATCTATGTTTAGTACTCTCATATTCTGTCGATGCCGATGGTGATCAACTATCTCCTGAATCTGCATGGACAATTACTAACGCAAACTTACTCCACCTTTTACCGATGTCGATGGTGCATCAACGATGGATGGTTATTATTACTGTGTGGCCCTTTTATCTACTTTGATTTTTATAATGTGAAACACAAGAAAACTTATCACAATGTTAGTTGCAGATATTTAGTTAGAATGCCAAGTTTTTTTTAGACACCAGGTTTCATTTAACAAGTTCAAACAAATATGATTCAATTGATAAGAGTCATGAAAACAAAACAAACCATCCCTCCATATTGAAATCAATTCAGGCAGTAAAACAAAAGAAATACCCAAAAGTGACAAAATTTAATAAAAAATTTTAGGGTGTGTTGAGCACTCAACAAATGAAGATTTACTGGGCGAAAGCAGAATTATGTTCCTTCCCCTGGCTTAGCTGATGCATAATTTGGTTAAGGACCTAACTGTTTTTTCTTTTATTAGGGTCTCTCCTAGCCTTTCATTTACAATTTCCCTAGTTCGTGAATCTGGTTCCACCTATGGAGTTTCAACCTTTATTCCGCCTTCATTCCTCTTGACCGTGACCCACACCCCCTTTTGACAAGAGCCTGGGTAAAGCATTCACTGGAACCAAACCATTTTAGTTATCATAATTTACTTGATGTGGTATTGCTCCGTTGTCAGCGAGCATCCATAGCCTCGACGGAGTCACCCCAATGTCACAGACCTTGCTCCGCTGCCACCGAGTGTCCATAGCCTCGACGAAGTTATCTGCATACCCTCTCCTACTTTGCACTCATTTGATATAATTGATTTATTTTTGGAAAATATGCCCTGAGCGAGTGGGAGAGGAGGACATCTATTATTTGCAAGATGAGATGGTTAAGGTGAAATTATTCCTATCTTTTTCTAGAGGTACATATGGTCCTTTTCCAACTTTCCATCTTTCCCTTTAGGATTTACCAAACCACTAGGCGGACACTTCATCACTTAGGTAATTTGTTTGCAAAGACCAGATATAGAACTCTTTGATGAAAATGCAATTGCCAGTGTTTCTTGTGTTGCATGCGAGCGTGAGTTGGGAGCAAAGTTTTAGATACACCATATTGATTTGGGTCAACCATTGCCTTGCGTAACACAACTTTATTACAAGAAAATACCACAAAAAAAATAGAAATAAAGGACTCTGCAATCAGTCTACCTTACACCTACACATTTATCCTAATCATAAAATAAATTGAAGACACACACACACACATTGTTTTAGGGCTTTTCCATTCACTGGGAGGGCGTTGAGTCCCCCCCTCAGATTTTGCAACCGATACGTGCCTGCCCCAAGTTTCTCGACTACCTGGAAAGGTCTGAGCCATAGATTCTGAAACTTCGAATGTTTTCCCTTCAGATCATTTTCTCTGTCCCATTTCAGGACTAAGTCTCCTACTTCAAAAAAATTCTCTTTGGACTTATGCTTTTCAAACCATCTTATAACTATATGTTGATGAGCGATGAAATTTGATTTTTCTTTCTCCCTTTCTTCTCCTAGCATGAGGAGGGTATCAATTCTATGTTGAATAACCGATGAGGGTTGTCCTCTAGATCCCCGAGCAAGCTAAAGAAATGGAAGATATATCCCGTTCGGGAGAATGGCTTCTTTTCCATATAAAAAAAAGTATGGGAAGTTCCTTATATCTTCCTTGGGAGTTACTCTGTCTTCCCATAAGGAATTATGAAGTGAGCTATGCAAATTCCTCTGATTGTCTGCAACTATTTTCTTCAAGATCCTCACTAGGTTATTATTGGATGGTTATGCCACTCCATTCCTCTGTGGATAGTAGTTTGCAGAGTATCTGATTATGATTCCTTTTTCTAGAGAAAACTCTATTAATAGGGTGGAAGAAAAGTAAGCAACATTGTCAAAAACAAGAACGTAAGGCATACCAAACCTTGTGATCAGTTGTTTTTCTATGAATTGGATTACCACCTTTTCATTCACATGAGTTAGAGGGATGGCCTCTGCCCATTTTGTAAAATAGTCTGTAGCAGTCAGTATGTATCTATGTTGTTTTGAATAACTCAGGGTAATACCCCCTATGACATCTAACCCCCATTTCTCGAACGATATGGATATGGCCACTGGTTGGAGTGGGACAACTTCTCTCTTTTCCCTCCCCGTGCTTATTTGACAAGTTTTACAATTTCTAGCGTATGCATGAGTGTATCTAAACAGAGTAGGCCATTAATAGCCGACTCTCAGTATTTTGTGAGCGATGGTATTCCCTGCAAAGTGTCCACCTTTATTACCATCATGGAGCTCCTTCAGAACCTTATCTACGTCTTCACATTCGAGACATCTCAAAAGTATCCCATCATAATTTACATGGAAAAACACCAAATTTATGAGGCGATATTATGACGATTTCAGTCTGAGAGCTCTCCTTTCCTTAGGGTTTAGGTTTTTTGGGAAAATCCCATGACGCAGGAGGTAAATTAGTTTTCCATACCAAGACTCTCGCCCTGGGAGAACATATAAATCTTCACTACACCATAATGCCAATTCATTCTCCCACCCAGAGTCTTCATTTACTTGGTATTGAGCTTTTGCAACTAGTTTACACAATCCTTGTCCCTTAACCAGTTTGGTAGGTTTTATATCTAGATCAAATTCTTGGACAATTGCCACCCAATTTCCTCTTCTCTCCCCCATATCCTATTGAGTGAATAGGGATCATACTGCGGGATGAGGCATAATGAATTTGGTGTGATTTTTTAGGATGTAAGATCTGAAATGTTTTACTGCTTTGTACACCACATAAGCATGTTTTTCTATAGTAGGGTAATTCAGTTTGGCCCCTTGGATATTAGTGGTCATGAATGAGACCAGTGCCTCATTGTTGTCATCATCCTTCTGAGTCAATACTGCAGCTAAAGATAGGTCGGAAGCAAAATTATAGAGGAAAAAATCTTTTCTAAAGTTGGGACTTCACAACATCGGAGCTTGAGATATTGTAGTCTTGATATTGTTGAAAGCATCTTTTCACTTGTCATCCCACTTAAAATAAACATCCTTGTGAAACATTTTTTGTAAGGGCTTGATAGTTTCAGTGAAATCAGGGGTGAACTTCCTCACAAAGTCGATTTTCCAAAAGAAGGATTGCATAGACATTTTGTTGTGGGGTAAGGGAAGCTGAGCTATTTCCTTAATTCGTTTTGGGTCTATGTGAATTTCTTCTTGAGATATAATATGACCTAGTAATTTCCCTTCCTCGACATGAAATAAATTTTCCTTAGGGTTTAAAGATATACCATACTTCCTACACCTTTTGAAAATATGGGTTAGATGTTGGATGTGATATTCTTTGTTCTTTGAATACACAGTCACGTCGTCCAAATAGACTACTACACACTTGTTGATCAATCCCTAAAAAAGATACATCCATGGCTCTTTGGAAGGTTTCCACTGCATTAATTAACCCAAAGGGCATGAGTTTATAAGCAAAGGTTCCCCACTTGGTTCGAAAGGTAGTTTTCAATAGGTCTTCCTTTGAAACTAGAACCTGGTTGTAACCTAAAAACCTGTCTAGAAGGGAGAAAATTTTAGAACCAGACACGATCTACAAGAGTTGTTCCATTGGTGGGACTCGATAGTTATCCTTTTTTTGATTCTCTGTTAAGGTTTCTAAAATCCACACACAGGCAGATTTTCCTAGACTTTTTCCTCACATGAACCAAATTTGCTACCCAGGTAGAGTCTCTAACCTGAAAGATAATTTTAGCATCTAGTAATTTCTTTAACTCTTGATACATGAAGTGTTCTAGAGATGGGTGGTACTTCCGTAGCTTCTGTCGGAAGGGTTTTACTCCATATTTTAATGGGATTGTGTGTTGAATAATGCGAGTGTCATAAGTTTTCAGATCTCGGTAGGACCACACAAAAACATCTTGATATTATTTGAAAAGTTTGAGATAGGATTTCCTTTATTATTTAGACACTCTCTTTCCTAGATTTATATTATTAGGGTTTTTCGACGTTCCTAGATTTATAGTCTTGTACATGGGACATGAGGTCCTTGTCTTTGTGTTTTTAGACCCTTTAAATCTTTCCATTAAGGAAAATAGGTTCTCCAAATTGGCTACCCCTTTCGGTATCATGTGAACTTTGATTTGTTACTAGAGTGATATGTTTCACCTCTTTGTTCATGGGAATCGGTTCCTACTAGCTTCTCTTGGAAAATTCATCGTCAATAGCCAGGTCTTTAAAATTTTCTTGATTGGTTAGGAAGTCTATGATCTGTTCATCTCCTTTGAAGACCTTCCAATTAGAAATATTGTTGGGCACTGATGGTTTATAGAGTAGTTCCTAGTGAACCTGGAGGCTTCATATTCTTGTAGAGGGGATAGCCTTGAGGCATTAGTGGCTAGGGAATCAACAAGAGTATTCTTTGACTTGGGAATTGCCATAACATTGAAGGCATCAAAATGTTCTATTAGCCTATGCACTTCCTGTTGATAATTCCTCAGGTGGGGAGAGTTGCAATGGATAGTATTCTTTACTTTCCTGACGATAATTTCAGAGTCCCAAAAAACTTTTATTTCTTTAATGTTTAAGTCTATGGCTTTCTTTAGTCCTTGCACCAAAGCTTCATACTCGGTAGTATTATTAGTGCATTCAAATTTGAGTCTGCAAGATAGGAAATTTTGCTTCCCTTTTGGGTCAATGAGGATACATCCTGCTCTCTACCCTTCTTGCGATTTAGACCCATCAAAGTATAGGGTCCAAACTTGTGAGCGCAAATCATTAGCTTCTCCATGCCTAATAACTTCCTCCCCTCCACCTAATTTGTCTGTGGTTTCCAACAAAGGTTCTTGATAGAAGAGGATTTCTTCCATCGCTACCAGTATATTTACTTGGAAAGTCATTTCAGAGTTTTGAGTAAGAGGTACATCATAAGAGAGAGGGGAAAAATTGTCGAAATCAGAATCACAGGAGAAGTTTCCTAGCATAGGGAAATCTATCGACAAGGTTTCATTGAATACTTCTAAATTAGTGACAGTATGTTTGATATACCTTTCCTTATCGATCCTAATCATGTTTGTGTGTCCCTTTAATGGCAACTAGAGGTGAGCCCAGTCCGTGGTAAAGTATCCATTCAACTTCTCAGACCAATCTCGACTAAGTAGTAGTCCATAAGCTTCTGGTATATTCACTACAATGATGTCAACTACTTGAACAAATTTTGGGTGTCTAGCCATTTTGATCGTGACATCCTTGAGTTCCCCAATAAATTTCACCCAAGTTCTATCTAGTTGTATAATGTGTTTATCACTTTTGAGCGGGACTGTGTTTAATTTATTGCAGATAGATAATGGCATGACCTTAGAGGATGCCCCAGAGTAACTAAACAATTATGGAGGTTTCTTTTGAAGACTTCAAACGTTAAAAGGAAAGGTGGGACAAAAGGATTTCCTTTTTTATCTATAGAGAAAACATTCACATTTGGTTTATTTTTTAGGTTTGTAGGAGAGGGAACCTCCCCTGGGTCGGTGCTTTTTATAGGGGCTTATACTGACTTTAAGGCTTGTAACATAAAGTTCTTTTGTTGGGGAATTCTACACATGTCCAAGACCGACACATTAGACTTCAACATTTTTAAGTCTTCTACTATGTTGTAGTCTAGCTTGGGTGACTCCCATGTATGGATGTTTATAGGATTTCTTTGGAAGAAAAAAGGTGCTTTCAGGTGATCGGTTTTTTTTTCCCTCTTGAGGCTTGGACAATGGTAAGGTCATTTGAGACCGGCTAATCCTTACTTCACGTTTGCACCACCAAAACCTCAACGGGTGGTTCTTGAACCTCAAATATATCATCAGAAGGCATTAGCAAGTCAGGATCCCACAACAACATGGTTTTTTCTTTCGAAATCTCAACTTCCTCTTGATCGATGATATTTATTGCTGAGCCACTTAATTGTTCGGTAAGGGAAACTTCGTCTAGGAACCGATTGGCCTTCAAATTCATAGCATGCACCCATTGGGGATAGTCTCTTTCAGAATGTTTCTCTTGACGATATGTACAGAAAGAGTCAGAGGCTACATTACCCATATCAATGTTTAAGTTGGTTGGGGGAGGTTCAATTTCTTTGAAAGGTGAGCTTCTCTTGAAAAAGGGTTTATAAGGCCTTTGACCTTGGTTTCCTTTCCTAACACTTCTTTTCATGTCTACGATTTCATTTGAGAGTTTCTTTATCATCCTTTGTAGGTCTTCTATGTCTCCGCCTCCTTTTTCAGGAGCTTGTTCTATTTGTTTCCCTAGAGGTATAGTCAACAACAATCCTCTCTTGGGAGGAGGTTGAAATTCCTTCTTAACTAGTGAAACTTGGCCCTCCTTGCATCCATTTATTTGGAACTCAATTGTTTTGTCTTCTTCGAAATTTTTAGCTAAGGTATGTTTGGCAAATCTTTTCACAAACATGGAAATAGAAGCAGGAAGAGCATTGGCATATACCTCAATTTGCAACTCATGAGTAGGTTTAGCTTCGGGTTGAAATTTATTCAAGATAGTGGTAGAACGTTGATTGAAGTCTTTAACCTTCTCTTTTGAACTCATGGTGGTGATGAAGAGTTCAACCATCAAAGCTCCTGTGGTGGTTTATTCTACAAATTTATCCAAGAAATCTTTTTGAAACTTCGTCCAACTAGTTATGGACCCTACGGGAAAGTTAAAATACCAAGTTGAGGTTGAATTATCAAAGGTATAGGGGAAAATTATACATACTACGTCCTCATGTTGTACGTTCATCAGTCTTATCGCTAGTATGAATTTTTTAATATGGTCTTCAGGCAATCTAGAGGTTTTAGGGTCAAACTTGGGAAGTAATTTTTCTGGATGTCGAGGGAGGTTATGTACCTGTCCCAGTATTGCCAGAGCATCTCTGGCCAACTAGGGTTGGTTATTTGGAGGTGGATTGCTTCTCTCTTCATTATTATCGTTATTATCCTCCATGTTGCTTGATTATGAAACTGAGTGATCTAAATTAAACCCTTCTTCTTTAGATTGAAAATATTTTGGTTCAAAGTAGTTACTAGCTGGTGCTTCGTGGATTAGGTTAAGGGGTTGTTCAATCTTGGTGAGGGAGAAATATATCAGGTCTTCTACTGTGTGAACATAAACTTGGTCGGGGGTGTCGACCACTAGTCTGCTTACTATTTTTCTACAAGGAAGTAACAGAGCTAAGGGTAATGATCCAATTTGTCTGGCATAAGCTCTTGTGATTCTTCTGAACTAGTTCAACTCCTCGTGAGGAAGAGCGTAAGGTATTTTAGGGAATAGATGTTCTTCCTCATGTTGGGGTTAGTTACTCGCTTTGGGAGTACTCTCTATATGTGGGTTGTCTTGAGAATGACTATCCATGCATGTGGGTTGTTTCGAATATGTAGGACATGCGCGATATTATATCAAAAATATTGTTAGCCATTCATTCATTTAGGCCCTCCTTCTAACACCAATTCTGTTGAGGGGTCCTAAATCCATTCAACTCAAGAGAAAGAACCAAACCTRCCTTAGAGGCCCAATTAGAATCTACAATTTTTTATGGTGGAATGGTTCTCCAGATCTTTCAATCTAGCTAATTTATCGATGGCCTTTACATGGTTATTGATATGGTGTCTTCCTATGAAAGTTCTTCCAATTTAAATGTTYTGTTTTTTTCTTTTCTTTTATTAGATGAGTCTGATCAAAATATGTGTGCTGGTATAAACCAACTGGCAAAARGGATTCTTAACTACTGAAGAAGGATGAGCTTGGGATAACCCTCATGCTCAAGCATGCAGACAAAGATATTCACACCTGTTACAAGCTTAGTACTAATACATTAACTTGCTGGTATTTCAATTATTGACTGAGATACAATTATYGTAGGAGAATACACATGTAATAAGATGATGGAAAGAGAAATAGTTTCCTTAGCTCTAACATTTATCCCACATTAACACAATGATTTTCTTTCCATTATTAAGAACAAGAAMTGCAAAAAAATATTGAAACATATAACTTATCAATAGATTTTGAAACTCTTACTCGTTACAACATCAATTACTGAAATMAAGTYGAAAGTAATTCCTCCTCAATCCAATCACATAACGCCTTTGATGAAAAAACATAATTTTGTCTCTAGTCATAAACAAGGCTTCTCAATTAAGGTAGTTCAAAAATAGTTATTTACAATTCCAAAAATGAGGGTATTTCCCTAAAACCATCGACTTTGCTAAAAGTTCAATCCCTTTATTTATAATGAATTGCTAACTAAAAATAGCTACTACAAGTGCAAGTTAAGTAAAACAAAATATCTCCACGTGGCGCTTGATATCTTTGTTCTCTTAGAATCATATCATGGTTTTACACGGAGTGGATGATTCTTCTCATAATCTTGACGAAGAGATCCTCACATGTGTTTTCATATGGGAACTTGTGCTGGTCCATTAGGGCTGAAAGAATTTCTTTTACTTCCACTGCCCGTTCTTTGTATTTGACTACTTTAATACTCAACCACTGCAGAACTGCATGCATGACCCTTGATTGGATGCTCCATAAATTGTTGTAATTGACCTAGCACCATGCTTTCCACCCTGTGCGATCTTTGCTGTCCATGTTGATTCATGTTCTGCATGTCACTTGCCTATGTCATGCAGGTCAATAAAGTCTTCGGGTGAGACGAATTCTGGGAGACCGATGCCTTTCATATCCTGATTAATATTTTCCCAACCCTTTTCACATTTGACCCACTTCTTCTGAATCTCTTGTTGAGGTTCCTGGGCCATATTCACCCAGTATTCAGTTGCTTTCATTATCCAAGCAATGCTTCTCTCCCTTAGCACCCGAATACCATGCTCTTCAACATCTTGGCCCTTTTGTACTATAGTGATGTAATCAACCCTTTCTACCGCCTAGTATGATTTATCATACCACCTTTCCGTGTCTTTGTAGGTTTCTAGTGCCATAAGGGTATCTTCTTTGAAATTGGCTATACCTACAGTGAAAAGGTGTAACACCCTATTTCCCCCAACTTGTAAATATAACTGGGCTGGCCAAGAACTATGGCGAACTCATAAATGTGAATATGTGATGTAAATGGACCTTGAGGAAAAGGTCAAATCAATATGAATAACATTTGGAATTATTGCAGGACTGCTGAGAGGGGATGTGCAGAAAAAGAGACCACGATGGCGGTGGAGGGCACCTAGAAAGGTGGCGTTAAATTCCACCAAGAATTTATATCGTATTTGGACTGCACTGGCCCGGAGAACCAAAAGTAGCTCGCTGGCCCTGAATTTAATGCCTTGCAGGCTGGCAGGTTGATGGCTTAATGAGGGATGGGGAGGTGAACCGCATATCCGTAGAGCCATCAGGCCTGATCAGCGTGAGGGTAATCGCGCCACACGCAACCTCGCAAGAGGATAAGGTGTGGGGAAGAAGCGATTCGAGGGGGCAGACGTGAGGGGAACTCTGGCATTACGCAGAGTGAGTGATAGAAGAGAGGAAGGATTGCAACCTTTTCTCCTGGTCACTGGAAGACAGAGAGATGCAGTCTCACAACATCGTGGTCTCAGCTCGGGGGTGGCTAGTGGTAAATCCGCTGGGAGTCTCTATGCCTACGGTTGGGTGGAAACGAGCACCCCTCTCAGTAGTTGCACCCACTTCTGGTGTTATTTCTGATAAGTGTTTTACATATTGCATATTGAAATTCATATACTGACATATATGCTCATAGAACTGTGAAATTGTGAACGATTACAGTATAAGAATGTCTGTGCAGTGTTTTGATAAGAAATGGTAGATATATGCTTATAACAGAAAAACCACGCATGGCTTATGATTGATAAATGAATGTAATTATGCACAAGTTGAACTAAGTCAGACTTCCAGTCTGTTCTCAGGAATTTGTTTCCCTTTATCTGTCTCCTAGAATGCCCCGAAATAGACCTCTTCACAAAGATTCCCTCCTTGGAAAGGTTTACCAAGAACCTAGAAAAAGGACTTGAATGCTCAAGTCTTAACAACCCTGTACGAGGAGGAATGACCCTCTTAAAATCCCAAAGTAGAAGCGTAGGGATAAGTACCAATCGACGAATGAGATCCCTTCGGAAGATTCCTGGGTCATTCATGACCGTTAGATTGACGAAAGAAACAAGGGTGTTACATACCTTGCCCCTTTTCCTCTACCTTCGTGAATAGCGAGGAAATCGGAACCGTAGATCCCCAAGGTCTGTGGGAATATCTGGACCGTTGGGTTCTTTTCTCGTCCAGAGAGCAGTAAGAGAGTACACGACGTGGGATAGATCTGAACCATTAGATCTTAGCTAGAGTTCCTAATAACTGTTGGATCCATTAGGAGGCGCATGAGGGTTAATCCCTCGTGAACAAGGGTGAAAGTCACAAGAGAGGAGTCGATATCGGGGATTCGAAGTTCGGGGTTTCAAGAGTCCTGATGACAAAAGATCGGGACACTCCTTGGTAAAAATCCTGATATAGATCTAGACCATCCATCCGTGAAGGACACGTGGTGGAGATCAAGATTCCATCGGTATTTCAGATACCAGGGATTCGAGTTGACAAAGTGGTATCAGAGCGGATATCGGGGATATCGAGGACGTGAGGAGAGTCACTCGACCCCAAGAACCCTGAATCAACGGGATTTTATCTGGACCGTTCGGTTGGGAGTGGATGCATGTCACGAGACTACCCACATTTGGGACTCGGGCATCGGAGGTTGGAAGAGGAAGTCTTTCGAATTCACAAGTGGCGAAAGGGCGAGATCTCTGTGTTGTGGGCCTAACTGATGTCACATCGGGATATCGACACTCAGAATATCGGAGTTCTCGAGATCGAGGAAGTTGGGACACTTCAAGTCTCGAAACAACGAGATTGGATCAGGGCCGTCCATCCATTGGGGATATGTGGCGGAGATCCAGACTATCAGGGGAAGTCCCGATAGAAGGACAAATCGGTGCATCGGAGTTCGACGTTTTGCAAGTCCTGAGGACAAGACTTTCGGAGCATTCGAAGTCACGAAACAGTGAGAGGCGATCAGGACTGTCCATCTTGAGGGGACGCATGGCAGTGATCGGGGCCTCCAAGAAAAGTCCCGAAAGGAGAATCGTCAATCAGGAAATCGTGAGTCGGGATATCGGGAATCCCGTGGACAAGAAGTCCTTGCAACTTGGAATTATGAAGTCCGAAACCCCGACCAGGGGGAGAAAGCTCCATTGTTGTGGGGCCTAGATGACGTCAGGTCGGACAATCAGGGATCGGGATATCGGGAATCTCGTGGACAAGGTGTCCTTGCGGTTCGACATTGCGATGTCCAAAACCCCAATAGGAGATAGGGCTGTGGTCACGAGGATAGTGGTCACGTGGATCAAAAATCTATCCAGAAGGGGCTAAGGGCCAAAGAGGGAGAGTTGGCTCATCGGAGTTCAGGAGATCAAGAGGTCAAGAACTCTCGGCATAAGAAAAGAAGAAACTCCGAAACCTGAAATTGACTCTGGGAAACACACGGTCATGTGCAGAAGGTCGATCTCCCTTTGGAGGGAAACTTTGGAGACCTCGAAAGATTCAGGAATTTGAATGGGGAAATGTAGGAGTCGTGTATCACGATTCCCTGAATTGCAAAAAGCCATTAAGCCCTTGGCTGGCTTAAGCGCGTGGACACCGTATAGGGTCACGTGGACAAGACCCCAAGAGAGAAACTTGCCCCTCGCTAAACCCCGTAGGACTTCGGGGGTTCTGATTGTTGAGAAATTAATGAAAAAGTTTGATTTTGAGTAGAGGGTATGTGACAAAGTGGTATCAGATCATGGTTACAACACTCGGCCTGATTAGGCTCATGCACGAGTCACACATAAACTCCGTTCGAAGTACTCCTACGAAGAGTAACCCCCCTAACGTAACTCTCTTGCCCAAGATTGAAAAAAAAACTCGGAGACGAGAACCCGACTGTGTATGCATGTGAAAGAGTTATAAATTATGCAAATTATAAAAATGTATTTAACTCTTGACTAATAACTAGAGTTTGTATTTTCACTCAAGCGGACGATCAACCGCGAGAATCTACAGACGCAGAGTATGGTTACTCACCAAGAGGTGGGAGAAGGCTCCCACAACAGAGACGAAGAATCTGACAAAATAAGAGAAATAGGAACCCCTCCAGACCTAGCTGAGACTGTGAGGAGTCTCATGGTTGAATTGCAAAGCTGCAAGGCCGACAATGAAAGGATGACGAAAGAACAAGATAAGCAAACCAAAATTAATGCAGTTTTACTGCAGAGCTTATCCGACCTACCGCGACAAATGTAGCATGAACCTAAGATGCAGAATCATGGTCGTGTCAGTGGCCACACTGAGAGAATCACGTCAAGAAAGGTCCACCCCAGAGGTAAAGGACCAATGCCAGATGATTCCACTGAGAAGGAAGCTGGCAACTTAGAGGGCTCTTCCAGCAGCAGGACCAGTTCCTATTCTCGCAAAAAAAAGAAGAAGCAAAAGACTTCCAAGAGTCATAAATTTGAGGAATTCAGAAAGGCCAAACCTCCCTCCTTCGACGATGAGATAAAGAAGGGAGAGGAAGCCGAGGCCTGGCTACTTGGACTGAAGAAATATTTCAGAGTCCATGAATTTTCAGAAAATTTGAAAGCTTGAGTGGCCACTTTCAATTTGAACGGAAAAGCTTCCATCTGGTGGGAAGATCTTAAGAACATGAAAGGGGTCCGTGAGGAGGACCTGTCTTGGAAACAGTTTGAGAAGTACTTCTGGAAGAAGTATTTGTCGGAAATATATTTCGACGAGAAGGCTAAAGAGTTTTATGAACTCAAACTGGGGAAACTCACTATAGAGGAATATGTCAACAAATTCCTCGACTTATTGAGATATGTACCCTACATCAAAGCAAAGAAGGCAAAGGGGAAACGCTTCATCAGTGGGATACCCAAGGAATACCGGAACCGAATCGAATTTGACAAGCCAAAGACCTTAGAAGACACTATTTGAAAAGCAACATATTGTCATGAACAATATGGACATCGGGCAGATTCTTATGGAGATTGGAAACAAAAGAGTGGTTCGAGATTTGAGAGAAAGGGGATCAAATCCTTAGGATTTAAAAACTACAAGAAGAACCCTAGAATGAACTATACAGCCCAGAGTGTACTCCAACAGAACTTTCCCTCGGTGGACAAAAATAAAACTTCTAGACCTATACCAGTGAAGACTAATAACCCAAAGAGAGAACCTCTGAAATGATGGGGTTGTGGAGAAGAGCATATCCTGAGAGACTATCCACACCGACAACAGAACAGTTGAAAAGTTTATAACGTTCAGGAAGTGACCACAGTCGATGATGTGGCAAGGAGTGTGCCGCAGATTTATGCAGCCTTGGATAATAACCAAGCTGACCACCAAGCTTTAGTGGTTGAAATAGAAGGTATGATTTTCAACCATCTAGTGTCTGTGTTGATTGACCCTGGTTCAAATTTGAGTTATATAGCCCCTAGAGCTGTTGATAAGTGTAAACTATAGCCACAGAGGCAAACCAAGCCATGGTTGGTACAGTTAGCCACTGACACCAAAAGAAAGGTAGTATAGGTCATACCAGCCTGCCAACTAAGGTTGGGTGAATTCCCCACCCAAGAAACCCTTGATGTATTACCCTTGGGATCATACGATATGTTGATTGGTATGGACTAGCTGGGCACCCATAAAGCCAAACTGGACTGTTACCATAAAACCTTAGAATGTGTGAGCAAAAAGGAAAAAGGATAACCCTCCAAGGGATCCGAAAACTAGTCTCGGTGAGACAAATATCATCCCTACAAATGAGAAAGTATTGCCGAAAGGGATGTCCCCTATATGCAATACAGGTGTTAAAAACAATCGAAGGTGCTAAACCAAGCCCTGACGATCACCCTATCCTGAGGGAATACAGAGATGTGTTTCCGGAAGAGGTACCGGGTCTACCTCTGAGAAGAGACATTGACTTCTCGATAGAACTAGCACCAGGAGCAGTGCCGGTGTCTAGAACACCCTACCGGATGAGCACACCTGAGTTAGTTGAACTCAAGTTGAAATTGAAAGAGATGATGGACAAGGGTTATATTCAACCCAGCGTGTCCCCATGGGGAGCACTAGTCCTGTTTGTGAAAAAGAAGGATGGCACCCTTAGACTATGCATAGATTACAGACAACTTAATAAAGTAACCATAAAGAACAAGTACCCCTTGCCCATGATCGATGATCTATTCAATCAATTGGGGGGTGCGTCTATTTTCTCAAAGATTGACTTGAGGTCAGGGTACCATCAAGTCCGAATTAAGGGTGAAGACATCCATAAAACCGCTTTCCGGACACGGTATGGTCACTATGAGTTTGTGGTAGTGCCATTTGGGTTAACCAATGCCCCTTCCACTTTCATGTTCTTAATGAACAATATACTCAGTAAATTTTTAGATAAATTTGTACTGGTTTTTATTGATGACATATTAGTCTACTCTAAGAATAGAGAAGAACATGAAGAGCATATTAGACTTGTGTTGCAAGTGCTAAGAGAGCATCATCTCTATGCTAAACTCAACAAATGTGACTTCTTTCAGAATCAAATACATTACTTGGGACATGTTCTGTCCGAGGAAGGGGTAGCAGTAGATCCCGACAATATCAGGTCTATCATGGAATGGCCTACCCCAAAGGACGTCTCAGACATCAGATCCTTTATGGCATTGGCGGGATACTATAGGAGATTTATAAAAGGATTCTCCAAGATTGGTTGTCCAATCACTGCCCTCCAGAAGAAGGGGAAAAAATTCCCGTGGACACAACAATGTGAAGAAAGATTTCAAACCTTGAAACACCTACTAACCCATGCACCCATGTTAAAAATCGCTGACCCAGAAGCTGACTTCCTTGTGTGCACGGATGCCTGTAAGGAAGGGCTCAGAGGAGTCCTTATGCAGGAAGGAAAGGTGATCTGTTATGAATCTCGAAAATTGAACGAACATGAGGTCAATTATGTGACTCATGATCTAGAACTGGCTGCCATAGTGCATGCCCTAAAAATGTGGAGGCATTACCTCTTAGGAAGAAAACTTGTGCTTATGACAGATCATTGTGGATTACGGTATTTGTTTGATCAACCAAAGCTTAATGCTAGACAAGCCAGATGGATGGCCCTCCTTAGTGAATTTGATTTTGAAATCAAACACATTAAAGGGAAAGAGAATAGGGTGGACGATGCCCTTAGCAGAAGCATGAGAACAATTCACCTGGCAGCGGTGAGTACCTGCGAGACAGATGTCAAGAACAGAGTCAGAAATGCACAAGAAACAGATTCCTTCGTTCAGACTGTGACCCTATACCTATAGCAAAAACCCGCTGGAGGAAAATATGAAGGCTACCAGATGACCGAGGGAGGTCTGCTCACCTACAGAGATAGAATGTACATCCCAAATCATGACGACTTGAAGAGGTTCATCATGGATGAACTACATAAAAGACCATACACTGGTCACCCAGGATACCAGAAAATGATCACAGCCACTCGGAAACAATTTTATTGGCCTGGATTGAAGAAGGACTTAGCCAAATATTTGGCCCAATGCATAGAATGCCAACAGGTTAAAGCAGAACATTGACACCCAACAAGACTATTACACCCCTTACCCATTCCAGAATGGAAATGGGAAACCATCTCCGTGGATTTTATCACTGGATTACCAACTTCAACCAAACAGAACGATGCCATTATGGTGGTGGTGGATAAACTGAGCAATTTTGCTCATTTCATCCCCATCAAATTGACCTACAAGGTGATATATATCGCCCAAGTATTCATGAAAGAGGTGTTCTGACTGCACGATATGCCGAGGGAGATAATATCCGACAGAGACACAAAATTTACTTCCAATTTTTGGAAATCACTGATGGCGGGTTTAGAGACTAAATTGTTGTTTAGCATCGCCTATCACCCTCAAACCGACGGACAGACAGAAAGAGTAAATCAAATATTAGAGGATATGTTAAGGATGCATGTAATGCATCGACCCAGGAAATGGGAAGACTACCTGCCATTGGTAGAATTCGCCTACAACAATGGCTACCAAGCATCCTTAAAGATGAGTCCCTTCGAGGTCCTCTATGGTATGTCGTGTAATACTCCAATCAGTTGGAGTAATCCTGTAAATAGGATTTCTTTGGGACCCGACATGCTAAGAGAAATGGAACAAGTGACTCAAATAAAACAAAATCTGAAGGTCACTCAGAACCGACAAAAAAGTTATGCCGATCAAAGGAGAACTCCAAGAGAGTTCAAAATGGGAGACCACATATATCTCAGAATTAAGCCCCGAAGGAGTTCCCTGAAAATGGGAGCCTGTGCCAAGTTTGCACCCCGGTATTGTGGACCCTTTGAGGTTCTAGATAGAGTGGGACCTGTAGCCTATCGGCTAGCACTTCCTCCCACAGTAAAAGCACATAATTTTTTCCATGTTTCATTATTGAAGAAATATGTACATGATGCTAATCATATAATTGACTGGTCTGTGATCTAGGTGGAGCTGGAGGGAGAATTTCTACCAGAATCCCAATGCATATTGGACAGAAAGGAAACCCCGCTCCGGAACCTAACCATTGCACATGTCAAGGTGCAGTGGAATCATTTTGGCCCTGATGAGGCTACATGGGAAATGGAGGATGCCATGAGACAAGCATATCTGATTTTGTTTACTTTTGCACATACCAATCATGTTAGTAGATAAGAACATCGAGGACGATGTTCCTTTTAAGGGGGAGGGAATTGTAACACCCTATTTCCCCCAGCTTGTAAATATAACTGGACTGGCCAAGAACTATGGCGAACTCATAAATGTGAATATGTGATATAAATGGACCTTGAGGAAAAGGTCAAATGAATGTGAAGAACATTTGGAATTATTACAGGACAGTTGAGAGGAGATGTGCAGAAAAAGAGACCACGATGGCGGTGGAGGGCACCTGGAAAGGTGGTGTTAACTTCCACCGGGAATTTATACTGTATTTGGACTCCAGTGGCCTGGAGAACCAAAAGCGGCTCACTGGCTCTGAATTTAATGCCTTGTAGGCTGGCAGGTTGATGGCTTAATGAGGGATGGGGAGGTGAACTGCCTATCCGTAGATCCGTCAGGCCTGATCAGTGCGAGGGTAATCGCGCCACATGCAACCTTGCAAGAGGATAAGGCATGGGGAAGAAGCGATTCGAGGGGGAAGACGTGAGGGGAACTTTGACATTACACAGAGTGAGTGATAGCAGAGAGGAAGCATTGCAACCTTCGCTCCTGGTCACTGGCAGATAGAGAGACGCAGTCTCACAGGATCGTGGTCTCATATCGGGGGTGGCTAGTGGTAAATCCACTGGGAGTCGTTACGCCTACGGTTGGGTGGAAACGTGCACCCCTCTCAGCAGTTGCACCCACTTCTAGTGTTATTTCTGATAAGTGTTTTACATATTGCATCTTGAAATTCATATACTGACATATATGCTCATAGAACTGTGAAATTGCAAATGATTACAGTATAAGAATGTCTGTGCAATGTTTTGATAAGAAATGGTAGATATATGCTTATAATAGAAAAACTACGCATGGCTTATGATTGATAAATGAATGTAATTATGCATAAGTTGAACTAAGTCAGACTTCCAGTCCATTCTCAGGAATTTGTTTCCCCTTATCTGTCTCCCGAAATGCCCCGGAATAGACCTCTTCACAAAGATTCCCTCCTTGGAAAGGTTTACAGAGAACCTGGAAAAAGGACTTGAATTCTCAAGTCTTAACAACCCTGTACGAGGAGTAATGACCCTCTTAAAATCCTGAAGTAGCAGCATAGGGATAAGTACCAATCGACGGACGAGATCCTGTCGGAAGATTCCCGGGTCATTCATGACCGTTAGATTGACGAAAGAAACAAGGGCGTTACATACCTTGCCCCTTTTCCTCTACCTTCGTGAATAGCGAGGAAATCAGGACCGTAGATCCCCAAGGTTTGTGGGAATATCTGGATTGTTGGGTTCTTTTCCCGTCCAGAGAGTAGTAAGAGAGTACATGGCGTGGGATAGTTTTGAACCATTAGATCTTAGCTAGAGAGCCCGATAACCGTTGGATCCGTTAGGAGGTGCATGAGGGTTAAGCCCTCGTCAACAAGGGTGAAATTCACGAGAGAGGAGTCGGTATCGGGGATTCGGAGTTCGGGGTTTCAAGAGTCCTGATGACAAAAGATCGGGACACTCCTTGGTAAAAATATTGATATAGATCTAGACCATCTATCCGTGAAGGACACGTGGCGGAGATCGAGAGTCCATCGGTATTTTAGATACCGAGGATTCAAGTTGACAAAGTGGTATCAGAGCGGATATTAGGGATATCGAGGAGGTGAGGAGAGTCACTCGACCCCAGGAACCCCGAATCAACAGGATTTTATCTGGACCATTCGTTTGGGAGCAGACGCGTGTCACGAGACTAACCACATCTGGGACTCGGGCATCGGAGGTTGGAAGAGGAAGTCTTTCGACTTCACAAGTGGCGAAAGGGAGAGAGCTCTGTGTTGTGGGCCTAGCTGACGTCACATCGGGATATTGGCACTCGGAATATCGAAGTTCTCGAGATCGAGGAAGTCGGGACACTTCAAGTCTCGAAACAACGAGATTGGATCAGGGCCGTCCATCCATTGGGGATACGTGGCGAAGATCCATACTATTGGGGGAAGTCCCGATAGAAGGAAAAATCGGTGCATCGGAGTTCGACGTTTCGCAAGTCCTGAGGACAAGACTTCCGGAGCATTCGAAGTCGCGAAACATCGAGAGGCGATCAGGACCGTCCATCTTGATGGGATGCGTGGCAGTGATCGGGGCCTCTAGGAAAAGTCCCGAAAGGAGAATTGTCAATCGAGAAATTGAGAGTCGGGATATCGGGAATCCTGTGGAAAAGAAGTCCTTGCAACTTGGAAACACGAAGTTCGAAACCCCTACCAGGGGGAGAAAGCTCCGTTGTTGTGGGGCCTAGCTGACGTCAGGTCGAACAATCGGGGATCGGGATATCAGGAATCTCATGGACAAGGTGTCCTTGCAGTTTGACATTGTGATGTACGAAACCCCGATAGGAGATAGGGCTATGGTCACGAGGATAGTGGTCACGTGGACCAAGAATCTAGCCAGAAGGGGCTAAGAGCCAAAGACAGAGAGTTGTCTCATCGGATTTCGGGAGATCGAGAGGTCAAGAACTCTCGGCATCAGAAAAGAAGAAACTCCGAAACACGAAATTGACTCTGGGAAACACACGGTCATGTGCAGAAGGTCGATCTCCCTTTGGAGGGAAAATTTGGAAACCTCGGAAGCTTCAGGGATTAGAATGGGGAAATGTAGGAGTCATGTATCGCGATTCCTCGAACCACAAAAAGCTGTTAATCCCTTGGCTGGCTTAAGCACGTGGACACTGTATAGGGTCACGTGGACAAGACCCCAAGAGAGAAACTTTCCCCTCGCTAAACCCCATAGGACTTCGGGGGTTCTGATTGTTGAGAAATCAACGAAAAAGTTTGATTTTGAGTAGAGGGTATGTGACAAAAGGTATCGTTCATTTGTGAATTTGGCATAAGAATCCTGGAACTCACTTCTCAAAAACACAGTGGCTTGCGTGCAGTCTTGATAGTATTTTGACAAATGGACTAGATGCTCCAACTCCTTAAGTGAAATGGCCAGCTCCTTCCCATATCTCCTTTCTCTATCCAATGTGGCATAGATGCTCAATTGCTTGGAAATTATTGCACCCCAGATAAAGCTACTCACGAAGATTTACACAGTGTATGTCAGGGGAATCCATGCTTCCAAAAATTTGGAGCAGTCCTTTTCTCCATACATATGGAAGATGAGTGCCATCAAGTAGATGTATGGATCCCTCAATTTAACTATCCCATGCCATCCATTTCTCCAGTTTGTAAATTTTTTTTCCTCCTTCCACCACGAGGACATCAACCAGCCAATGTCTTGGAATTCATAGAACTTCACCACAAAGTCTGTGTTCAATTTCTCCTCTGGGTCTCTAAGCTTGTAGTACTTTTGGACTTCTGTCAGGAGGAAAACTATGACACACCCACCATTCTCATCATTGAGTAGGTATTTCCGCACATCTGTGTGATCAATTAACCAATTCAAAACCTCAATTCATGGGAAAATTAGAGTTCTGCAGGCTACCATATGTAAGCATGACCGTCGGATATTTGGGAACTCCTGGTCATCGAGCGCCCTTACATATGGGTTGTTGTGTGGGATACACTTCGGGTACTCCTACCGGATGATTATGTTGAATAGGTCTCTCCACTGTGGGAGCATTACTTTGGATCCAGTGTTCGCTTTTTTATCGGTGGAGACTGAAGTTTGAATTAAATCTTTCTTCGTCAAGGTTTTAATGACCAACTCCTCCTTGGGAGCGTATTCCAACTGCCTCGCAGTACTAGGAGAAGAACCTTCACCAATTTCCTCTTTCTTTAGCTTAGGTGCTCTCGGAGAGCATCTGTTCGTTGGCTTTCTTGGAGGCATTTTCCTTGTAGCTAGAACATAGTTAGAGACTGTGCCAAAATCATATGCATATATAACAAATCACGACCATCGAATTGATAAACTTTAACACATACTTCTATTTCTTGTTTAACCTAGTTTTGATAGTCTGAGAATCAACATAGACTTGAGACACTCACTTTGCTTCTTTGAATTCTCTGGAAATGGAAACTTGTGTGCATAATAAAAGTGTTCGAAGACGTTTTAGTGATTTAAACAGAGATGAACTTACCTTGTCGCATCAACCATTCAATTTGGGATATGAGTGCGGTTCTATAATATCTGCCACTAGATATTCAATATGTTTAAAATTAAATTTTATCGTAGGTCGTCAGCATAGGCATGGGTTGTAATGTGGCCTATCAATGATTTGAAATTGTTTTTGTTAAATTGACACATGGGGTAGAAATGCATACGGGGTGAATCATTAACTGGCCTATTAAAATATAGAATCCAATCATATCTTGTGATGAAAACATCCCATCGTTTCTCCAATCTAGCTGGTGGATCGGGGGTCGGGGTTTCTCTTTAAACATTTCCCATTGATATCTCCCTAGAAACTCACTGACACCGATCTCTCTTTCCATACAGGGATGACGTGGAAAGGCTGACTTAGATGTGTGACTAGGACATAGGGAACCCTAATATGACTCAGGGAGAAAATGGACCGTATGACACCCCTATGCCACAAAGAGATGTGACACTTGAGACCAACGTCTTCGTTTACTCGTGTTATTAAGAATCAAGGGATATTACTTAGCTAATCGTTCTACCAAAATATCCTACCTTTATGATGCCGAAAATTATCAAGGATTGACGATTGACGATAAGCTTACCCAAGTGCTCCCAGATTAACTCTCTCGAAAATTTCCCGATGTTGAAAGTGCATTGGCGATTGACGATAGGAGATGCGTCAATGCGAAAACTTTTATTGTTTTATATCTTCAATATTTCGCCTACCTCGAACCGACACATCCATAATCGACTATCAGGGTTTTATCATGGCTCATATCCATGTTTAATATTCTCATATTCTGCCAACGCCGATGGTGATCAACTATCTCCTGAATCTGCGTGGAAAATTACTAACGCAAACTTACTCCACCTTTTACTGACATCGATGGTGCATAAATGATTGATGATTATTATTACTGTGTGGCCCTTTTCTCTTATTGGATTTTGCCGAAGATGAACACAAGCGCACTTATCACAATGCTAGCTAGCTGTAGATATTTAGTTAGAAGGCCAAGTTCTTTTTAGACACCAGGTTTCATTTAACAAGCTCAAACAAATCTGATTCAATCGATAAGAGTCATGAAAAACAAACAAACCATCCCTTCATATTGAACTCAATTCAGACAGTAAAACAAAAGAAACAAGTGGTACCTAAAAGTGACATAATTTCATAAAAACTTTTAGGTTGTGTTGAGCGCTCAACACTACCCTAACTTATTGAGGAGGAATAAAATCTCAATGAGATGAAGAGACAAAGAGGGAGAGAATAAAAGGATAAATACAACCATAAGGTTTTCTCTACACTAGTGAGATACTTTTAACTTTCATTCATTATGAGTTTACTAGAAAGATTAATCCTGTTGATGACAACAGGGTCTTGTTGAAGGCAACATGATTCAAAAACTGAATCACATATTTCAATATCTTGTTTTGAAGGTGTATGATTTATCTTTGGCATTCTGTGTATTTTTGTTTGCACATGAATTGATTTTCATAACTGATAAAGAGTATCTTTCATATTCAAGTGACAACATTTTGTGGCAAGATGATCCATATTTTTAGCTTCGGTTTTCTTCTTGATTTTCAGAGTATTTTTGTATGGTTCCCATCGAAGGCTTCTAAATTTGATTTTGGTCCCTACCCTCGTAGGGGTTTGTAGAGAGAACTCAATTTTGTATCTCAGAATGAAATAAATGAAAAATCAAATTATTTTTTCAGTCTCACACATGTGTTTTAATGATCTGGTTCATTCTTTTTCTTTGATCTCCATGTATACATTTGTATAATTTCTATACACATTCATGTAACTCTGTTTAAGTCTAATTCTTTCACATTGTTATACATAACACATAAAATTCAGCCTTGATCCTTTGTACTTAATACTTATGGATTAAACGATTATCTTTGAGGCTATAAACCTCGGGTGACATTCCCAGCTATCTTGTCTTATCCAGGCAAGATATGAAAATGCTTGAATAAGGTTTTCTATACCTTTTCCTCAAAATTGATGAAAGTATTTCATGAAATTCTTCCAAGAAATTATTTTCTCACAAGGTGCTTAACCTGCTTCACTTGATCCCACCACATAGATGCCTTTCCTTGAAGGTGGTAGGATGAAATTATGGCTTCTGCATTCGATGAGTATTTATGCAATTGGAAATATTTTCTCATTCCCAACAACCATGCTTCTGCATCTTCTCCTTTATTGTTTTCTCCATCAAATGATGGTGGCTTGATTTTCCTCATTTCTCCTTGCAAGTTATCTGACCCATGTCTCCTTCTTTGATGAATGACATGAGATATACTTGGGATTTCCGACCTTGATCATGCATATGTTTTTCTGGTCTAGTTCCCTAGGGAATGATGATGTTTATGCTTGCTAATACTCCTTGATCATCTAGATCCTCCATGATCATCCCTCCTATCAGGAGACCTAGACACCTCCACTTTCTTGCACTAGCTTCTTGCCTTGTGCCTAAAACTTTGTTGAGTTGATTTTTCATCATATTTATGATTTTAATTATCTATTATTGAGCCTTCATTATCCTCTCATTATCATCCATATAGATCTACACTTCTTTTTCCAGGATTATCATAGTTACAGGCTCCTGCCTGTCTCTTCTCCCATTAGACTTTGTCTCAACATTACCCATGCTGACATGCAAGCCTCTAATTTCTTCATCACGGCTGTAAGACCCTTGAGAATTCTCCATATATCTAGTTCTCATGTAGGGATGTTGGCACCAGGCCGAAGGGGAAAGAAGAATGATTGTGGGAAAGAAAGCGTGCAGAAAACTGAAGTAACAACTGGCAAAAGAACAACACACGTGCATGCAAGAAAGCATGTACAAAGGAAAGCGAAAACTGGAGGAGGAACAACACGTGTATGGGAGAAAGACCTAATGTAAGAAGGGTTATGGTTTGGTAATATTATGTAAAAGGTTGAAGAGCCTGAAATGTACAAATATATATACAAAAGTATCATATAGAGTTAGTTGCTAGTAGTTGGTAGTAATTCTTTAATGTTTTGAGCTGTATGAACTAATTTTGTAAGCTGTTGAGCAAAGAAGATATGAGGGAAGGTAGATATGAGTATTAGATTGCAGGTTGTGGAGCCTGGTGTGATCTAGTTCACCTCGCATAGATCTTACCCAGTTTTGTGAAGAATTGTAAGCGCGTGGTGCCAGGAATGAAGAACTGCCATAATAAAATAGCCAAGAGCCAAATCTTTGTGGACGTAGCCCAGGAGGGGGTGAACCACAGTAATACTCGTTTAATATGTTAAGCTTGATGAATGATTTAATACATTGTTAGGAATCTGTTTATACTTTGCTTAAATTAAACTATGAAATATGCGTATGCGACTCCAAGGGATAAGTAGTTTACCTTACAACTCACGGTACCTGGATTTACTCAAGAAACCCCTATCCCCTACTCTATCCTAGGCTGTAAACACCTGAGTCTTATAGCCACCCATTTAAATCTATCTTGGGTGAGACTGTGCAATGCCTCCCAAGTGCTGTGTTGCCTTCTGGATTACCAGGAGGGCCGATAGTTTTAGAGGCTTTGGTGGAACCTCAAATGACATGAACCCTGGGTCAATAACTAAGAAAACCCAAGAAGGGAAATAGTAAAACAAAAAATGGTTCCATTACCAGGACAAGAGGAATAAGAGAGGACCGAGTAGATGAGATAGAACGAATAAGAACCGAAGGAGCTGAATAGAAGGGAAATGATCCATTAGAAGGGAATGTTGAGACCTTGGAACCCCACGAGAGAAGAAATCGAGGGTTGGTTGAGAAATAAAGAGCTAGATTTTTCACATAAAGAAAATCGAAACCCCAGGATCACACCGTGTAAATACTTGGATAAATATGTATTTACGGATTTACATGAAGTCTTTTTTCTGTGATTTTCCACATCTACTATAGGAGTGGATCTTAAGGTTAAAGGATAACCACATGACGAACCGGATTCAACGGCTATATTGGACTCTAGTATAGATCCAACAACTGCAGTAGGTGAACAACAAATTCACTCGCGCAAACAACTTTTGGCTTGACAGTATTGTAGCAGGATTTATCACATAATTTGCGGTAGACACAACAAAGTCATATAGCGCAGTCGAGCAAGAGTTCCTACGAGAACCCAGAGGAAGGTACATTTGATCAATTTATACTTCTATCAAGATATTTCTATATAACAAAGGTGTAATGACAATGGAATCAGACAGCTAGACTTCCCTGCATGCATTGGGGAAGGGGGAAGCACTGACAGAGAAAGGAGGAATGGAAGGAGGACAGGATAAAGAGAAGAAAGAGGAAGAAACCTTGGACCCGATATTGATGGATGACGACCAGCCTTTTTGGATCTTGGTGTCATCAGGAACGACGCATAGTGGAGCACCCTACCAATTTAAGGTGAATACCAAGAAGAGAGCCGTAGCTGAGAGGGAGGGTTTGGCAAGTGATGAGGAAGAGGTAGGGGATCTCCAGGCTGTGGAGCAGACTGAGGAAATCCCGTGCGCCACATACGAGAGGAAAACAAGAGGCCCAAGAACAGGAGGAGAAGGCAACCATTCCTTTTAGATTAATGTCAATGTGGAACCCATAAACCCATGTGCGACCAATACACCAAAGAGAACACCACCGTTTAGATAACCCAAGTTCGGAGGAAGTCCGACAACATGAAGTACATATACACAAGGAGCAACAACTGGAGGAGCCAGTTCAGGCAACCTTAGTCAAGTATCTACACCATGCAGAGGAGGGAATAACCCAGTATTTGGAATGGTAGGATACGATCCTACTATCGGATTACCAGAGTTTCAAGGAGAAGCAACAAAAGACCCCGAGAATCATCTATTCATTTGCGCAAAGATATGGGAATTGAAACAGATCACTGATGAAGACACCAAACTCACGTAGCTAGCGATCACACTAAGAGACCACGTACTAGACCGGTACATGAGTCTAGACATGAACAATGTTCCCAGAATGACAAGGACACTAGACGAAATTAAGAAACTATTGATAAATGAGTTCCAGAAGGTGAGCTCAGAGGATCAATACATGAATGAGATGATTGAAATAAGACAGAAACCAGGAGAATCGGTATGGGATATTGATCAAAGATTCAAGCGATTAAAAGGAAAGTTAAAATACCTTATGACCAATATGCAACATCGACACCTGTTTGTCAACTCACTACTCCCACACTTAAAATATCCATTACGACAACAAAAGTTTTAGACGCGGGCAGAGGCTCTACAGGTAGCCTTGCAATTGGAAGAGAATCAGTACTAGCAGACGGACCCGACTATCGAAGAAATGAAGGAGGATCTGAAGAGCTTAACATTTCAGCTGAACCAGAATAAGAACAAGGACAAACGAGAATTCGTTTGGTGCACTACCTGTAGGAAGGAAGGACACCATAAGAATGAATGCCCAACATTCTCACAGTATATGGTGACAAGGATGCCAAACCCACTACCACAGGGAGGATTATGGTGCGAAATATGAAAGAAATTGGGTCACGACCCTTACCACTGCACGATGATGCAGAAATACCAAACAGTTATGAAGAAATCACATTTCACCTTTTACAAGTCAGTCGGCCATGACGACAAAGATGGCAGAACTATGGAGCTGATGCAGGAAAGAACATCAAATGGATACAGGGTACAAGCATAAATGATGATTGGGAAAGCAGTACCACAGTTCACTCAAGCCCCAACCCCATACAACAATGCGTAGCAATAGTATAATACTGCGTCGCATCCGTACAATAACGCGCATCCATAGTACAACCCGACGCATCCCTAGTACAATACCGTGCAATATAATCAGGGACCATAGTATAACACACCACGAGGTGATCGCACAACTTATAGAGCAGAAGGACGAGCCAGAAGGAGGTTTCAGATGCAGTGGAGGACCAATCAGATGTCACAATTTCTAGCAACCAGGACATTATGCATGAGAGTGCCCACTGCCACTAGCGACTTGTATGTATTGTCACGCATTGAACCATGATACAGAGGAATGTCAGACATTACTTGTAAATATCCAGGAAAAAATGAATCAAAATAACCAGAATGTTCAGTGAATTTCAGCTGAAGCAAGGGATGACAGACGAAACATCAACATAGTTACTCAATGAGGAACGGAAACTGGAAATGACGCAGCTTGACAAGAACCAACGCATAACCAATGGGTAAAGAAGAACATTGACCCCAAGAAGTAGTTCGACACACTTAAGGAGAAGGAGATATTTACAGAAGCCTGACAAGAATTCCAGAAGGAGAATGTTACGTCATCTGCATAACAAAGAAAGGAAGCTCCAGAATATGATATGCTATCATCACTGGACCATACCAATAGAATAAAACCGAAGGAACAAGTAAGTACTATCAAAGACTTTTTGCAATCATGCATCAAAATGTTAAGTGATCCTTCATCTGTCAAAATATTGCAAAACATCCTAGAAAAATGTAGCAGCGAGACGAAACATAAGCTAGAATTGAAAATTGTCAACCACCTACATACAAGAAGAAGAACAATTAGGGAATTTAGACTAAATTCTAACATTGGCAATTTCAATATGGGAGATGTTGTACTGGATCTAGGATCTGAAGTGAATGTACTACCAAAAGCTACATGGCAATGTATGGGAGAACCTACATTGGGATACTCAACTTTTCAATTAAAGCTAGCAAATCAACATAGAGTCTTACCCATAGGTAGATAGAAAGGAGTGACGGTAGATCTGGATGGTGTGCGCACTAAGGCAGACTTTGAAGTCATCGAAATAGTAGATGACACAACACCTTACCCGATGCTACTTGGTTTGGATTGGGCATTCGACAACTAGGCCATAATTAACTTAAAAACCAGAAAAATGAAATTTGAGCCGGGGAACTACAGGGTCATATCCCCACTCGACCCATCAGAAAGCGAGAGGTTCATAGAATCCACTTGTCTGGATTTAGAAGAGATCGGCTAGTTGTACAGAACAACTATGTGCAATGCGGACTATATAAACCCAACTGTAGAAGGGATACTCAGTTGGAGGAGAATTACTTCATGTACAACAGACTCAGACACTGGGTTAGAAAAATTGCAGCAAAGACTACGCGAAGTATCCACGAGAAGGTGTGCTAAAATAGACTGCACAATAAGGTGGATTGGCACAAAAATCAGAGAACCACCCAACTTTCACGGGCTAAATGATTTGGAAACTTTCTTGACACAATATGAAGATGAAGTATTAGAAAACCAGAGATTGATAACACTGGATTTATTACTAAAGGATACACCCGCAAGATGGTGGGGTGCACACAAAGAGACTATCATAGATTGGTACCAATGTAAGCGATTATTGAGCATAAGGTTCAACACAGAACATATAGGTAACAAACAACATAAATACAATGGACTAGGTACACCAGAAGAACACTTGGAGGCATGTAAAACACTATGGAAAATGATGCCATCGGAGGAATGGTCTCACCACTTCATTCATACTCTAGAGTGCATACTAGCAAATTGGTATACAGATTAGGAAATTTGTAAGGGAACCAAGATATGGGCGACACTCCAATAGAACTTTACAGTCACTTTCTCATTTGAGCATGAGAACCCCAACATGGATGTGGCCCTGAAATGGATCAAAGACATCATATTCATTGAAGAACTGGAAGTAGAAGCTATTACAGAGACACAACAACGAAATAAGAAAAAATTCAGTGATCTATTGTCATGCTACCACGTATAGGAGGAAGCACCGGATGAAGATGATCCGCGTGATATTCAGATCGAAGAAGTCAAAGGTGAGAGAGATGTGGAAGGACCACCCTTAGATTCAGAGGTCATCTCTGCACCAATCAATATAAAGAAGGTTAACATAGGGACCGCTGAGCAGCCCAAAATGGTCAACATAGGATATTATTCGGACGAATAGACACTAGAAAGTATCACAAAATTGTTTCACGAATACAACGAGCCTTTTCCCACAACCTTTAAAGAGATGAAAGGCATATCCAGAGAATTAGGAGAAATGAAGATACCACTCAGACCCGATGTGAGACCCATTAAACAACGACCATATAGATTGAACCCCATATATAAACAGAAAGTTAAAGATGATATCGACAGGATGCTCGAGGCCGGCATCATTGAACCAGTCGAAGAATCAGAATGGATAAGCCCGATGGTAGTACAGGACAAGAAACAGGGAAGAGGGTTCAGGATATGCGTTGACTTGAGGAAGCTGAACGATGCATGCCTACAAGACCCATTCCCCACACCGTTCATGGATGAAGTACTCGAGAACATAGGAGGCCACAAAACCTACTCATTCACCGATAGATTCTCAGGATATCATCATATTAAAATAGCACAGGAGGATAGACACAAGACCACATTCACAACAGACTAGGGATCTTATCAATATACAGTCATGCCGTTCGGACTGAAGAATGCACCTGCAATATTTTCTAGAGTGGTCATTGCAGCATTTAAGGAATTCATCCATCAATTCCTCGAAGTATACTTGGATGATTGGACAGTGTATAGCTTATTAAAATACCATGTGGAAGTTTTACAACTGATGTTAGAATGATGCAGACAGTACCATATATCACTGAATATCAAGAAATGCATATTTGGAACACCATTTGCGATACTATTGGGACACATAGTATGCAAACATGGTTTGCTAGTGGATCCGGCCAAAATCACAGTCATTGTTAACCTACCAGCACCAAAAATAGTTCACCAACTAAGAGAAATGCTAGGACATATGGGATATTATAGGAAATTCATCAAAGGCTATGTGAAGATTACAACGCCAATGGAAAAACTGTTAAGGAAGGATACAAAGTATCAATGGAATGACGAGTGCCAACACGGTCTGGATACCCTGAAGGAAAAGATGGTCACCACACCAATATTGGTATTTCCAGATTGGGAGAAGACATTCCATGTACATGTAGATGCATCAGAGATAGCACTTGGAGCTATCTTGGTGCAACCAGGAGCAAGAGACTTGGATCACCCGATAGCGTTCACAAGAAAAAAATTATCAGATTCAGAACATAATTATAACACAACAGAAAGAGAATGCCTAGCTATGGTTTATGCACTACAGAAATACGAACATTACCTATTGGGAAAACACTTTAAGATGTTTACATATCACTCAACCCTGAAATACCTAGTCAACAAGCCAATGTTGGGGGGGAGAATCTGTCGATGGTTATGGTTATTTCAAGAATTCGACTTTGAGGTAATAGTTAAACTAGGGAAACGAAATGTAGGACCTGACCACCTATCAAGGGTCATAAACGGAGAGGAACCAACGAACTTATGAGACAACTTTCTAGATGCACAACTATTCTCAGTATAGATTGCTGATGATTACTTCGTAGAGATCATCCAGTACTTGAGCACAGGTACTGCGTTGTAAGAATATACCACTGCGTAGAAGAAGAACCTAGTAGTCCACACAACCGACTATCAATTGATCGCGGGACATCTATACAAGATGGGCGTAGATAGAATCTTATGAAGATACGTACTAGATCATGAACGACCATGAATTTTAGTAGAAGCCCATGATGGAATAGTAGGAGGGCATTATGCAGGAAAAGCTACCGCGCAGAAGGTACTACACACAGGATTATGGTGGCCAATGATCCACAGAGACTCGAAAGAGTACTGTCAGCAATGTGATGTCTGTCAAAGGGTAGGAAAACCCAACATAAGGGATGCGCTACCACTGCGACCACAAGTGACACTTCAGGCATTCGAAAAATGGGCAATAGACTTTGTTGGACCAATTCACCCACTAGCCAAGAGAACAGGGGCGAGATATATTATCATCGCGATGAAATACCTAGCAAGATGGGTGGAAGCTGCACCAGTAAAATATTGCAGCGTAGAGACAAATGTACACTTTTTGTTTGAACATGTAATTACTATATTTGGGTGCCCAAGAATTTTGATGAGCGACCAAGGAACGCACTTCATAAACAACACCATCTGAGCGATGCTCGAATAGTTTGAATTTCATCACCAAAAAATCACGCCGTATCATCCACAAGAAAATGGCACGGTAGAGGCTTTCAACAAAATTCTAGAGAATTCCTTGACAAAGATATGTAACGTCAACAGGGATGATTGGGACCTCAAGGTACCAACAGTGTTATGGGCATATAGAACCACATGAAAAAATTTGACAGGCCACACACCATTCAAGCTAGTCTATGGTCAAGAAGAAGTAGTGTCGTTAGAATTTTTAATACCCAGTCTACGTGTAGCAGCTATCACACACATGAAAGAACAAGGCGCAGTATAGGAAATAATGAATCAATTACTGTAGATGGAGGAAGACCAAATCTTGGCAGGATTCCACCAACAAGTACAGAAAGCAAGAGACAAATATTGGCACGATCGCCACATCAAGAGGAAGACGTTCAAGGAAGGAGATATAGTATTTCTCTACGACAGTAAATTGTTGTAGCACCTAGGAAAGCTCATAATTCATTGGCTAGGACCATATGAGGTAAAATTTGTTCCGGATGGAGGAGTTGTATAGTTAAGAGATCTAGTAGGTGCAGACCTCAGAGGAATGATAAATGGGAGCTGACTGAATTTGTACAAGGACATTCAACCACCCACCATGCAATAAAAAATAAAAATAAAAATGAGGGAAATGATAAAAACCGAATCGAAAAAGGAAACAAGCGGGAAAAGGAAAGACAACAAAAGTAGGCTGACAGGACAACATGAGGCAGATTTAAAGCAAGGGAAGGATGGATGGGATGTCACATTAAACATACCAACTGGAGACAACAGAGGAGGCGTAATGGAAAGTATGAAACCACCATAGATGCATTCAACCCACAATTATGATGCATTAATCGCATGATGGAGGAAGCATCCTTGACAAGATTCATGACGGGCCCATACACCACACGAGCACAGAAGCAATTAGTCTATTCACGAAAGGAGAACAGAAAAAGAGCAACAACAACTAGAATGAATAGAGTGAAACCACAGAGTGCACCAAATCCATTCAAACTCAACAAACATTCGACAAAGACCATTATGGCACCACCAAAGCTCGCAGAACCAGGCCAGACAACCAAATAAACCAGGGTTCAGACTAGGTCACGAGGACCACTGGAAGAAAATGAACAACAACCACCAGAGATCGTCGATATTGACAAAATCCCATTTCCAGAGGAAATCCCAGTAGAGTCCACACCCATACTAGAGGAGATTCCACAACCACAGACAAAGGCCATGGAGTGGGATACACCAGTAGTGGTGCATGAGCCCCAGAAAAAAAAATAAGAAACCCAACAGGAAATACCACTGGAACATACTGAAGTAACTGTGGAAGTGAATGAAACGACACAACATTTGGGAGCAGAGGATCAACCAGATGACATGCGCACCCAGATTAGGTCACCTAGCTGAGGAGACCACTGGAACTACCTGGGCATGGCCAGAGTGGATGATAGGAGAATAGCCAGGAGTTGCTGGAACTTCAAGCTGACCAATGGAGGAAACTGGCTGAGGGAGCATAGGAAACCACATCGAACCCCATCACACAGGAACCGAGGGGAACTAAGAGACCAACGGTACAGGACGCAAGTGCGCACAAGAAAATTAAGGCACAACGCCCACCACTAGAATACAAAATCATGGAGGATGATGGAGAGATGATTTCTAGGATGGTCCAAGACTGCCTCATAGAAGATTTCGATCATGCCGCGCACCACAGGGATAAACTGCAGAAGGAACTGACAGAAATGGGACAACTCCTTAAGAAATTTGGGGAGTCTCAGATCACGAGTAGAAGTAGGGGAATCGCGACATCGACCACACAGACCATAGAAAGGGTGGAGGTAGAAGAACGCGACCCAGTTCTTCCGATACCACACACACATTCCATGGTCTATATAAAGCCTAACATGCTGCGAATGGATGGAATTGTGGGATAGACACCACTGAAGGATTTGGATCATATCCAATTGGTATTGACATGGATGCCATCAAGAGAATTATACAAACTACAGGTTAGTGTCGACCATGAGCTACAGTCGTGAGCACATAAAAACTTAGTCAAGCTACAACAAGAAACAAAGAAGCGTGAAGCATTGGAAATAGTTTGTGCACAGGCCAAATCTGAAACTAAGGAGGAGAAATAATGCAGAAATGAGCTGGAACGTAGAGTGGAAGAAGTTTTTTGGAAACTTCCAACTACTGCACAAGGAAATGAACTCCCAGCTGTAGAGAAGATCGACTAGATTGCACAGGCTATTGATCAGTATCAAAAGGAGATCGAGACTCTCCGCGGAAAGATTATACCAACAACTCCACCAGCGGTGAAGGAGAAAAGGAAGCAGGAAGAAACAATACAGCTACAAGAGCTAGAAAAATAGGTCAGCATGGCAGTCGACTTGTTGGATAAGGCAACGCAACTTTGGACAAGGCTGGAAGAGGATCCACAGGTCCAACACTGGGACAAGGAGGAGGAGAGGATCAATGCAACGATCTAAGAACTCAAGCAGTGACAGAAGACCATACCAATTCCATAATGGGTCAAGGGAATGCAAGAGTTAAAGAAGATACAGGCAGAACTTATCACACCGCAAACATAAAAACATGAGCGTCAGGCTCAAATAGAACCATTGTAGGAATGGGTAGCAGAAGTACTTGCGCAGGCAGAAGAAGCTGGAAACCAAACAACACAGACTCAACTAGAATGCACAGGATTGATGAGCATGGAAGTGGAAGATCAAACAGTCGACACCATCAAGGAGAAAACCACTAGGGCACTGACAAAAGCAACAGAGTTGCAGGAACATTTCCAGACGATCACCAATGAGATCAAGGAAGCACAGAGAAATTAGGTGACTCAGTATGAGTCACATGTCAGTGTTGGGGGTCTGTTGGCACCAGGCCGAAGGGGAAAGAATAACAATCGTGGGAAAGAAAGCGTGCAAAAAACTAAAGTAAAAACTGGCAAAAGAACAACATGCGCGCATGCAAGAAAGCATGCACAAAGGAAAGCGACAGATGGAGGAGGAACAACATGTGTATGGGAGAAATACCTAACATAAGAAGGGTTAGGGTTTTGGTAATATTCTATAAAAGGTTGAAGAACCCGAAATGTACAAATATAGATACGAAAGTGTCATATAGAGTTAGTTTCTAGTAGTTGGTAGTAATTCTTTAATGTTTTGAGCAGTATGAACCTATTTTGTAAGATCTTGAGCAAAGAATGTACGAGAGAAGGTAGATATGAGGATTAGACTGAAGGCTATGGAGCCTGGTGTGATCTAGTTCACCTCGCATAGATCTTACCCAATTTTGTGAAGAATTGTTAGCGCGCGGTGCCAGGAATGAAAAACTGCCATAATAAAAGAGCTAAGAGACAAAGCTTTGTGGACGTAGCCCAGGAGGGGGTGAAACAAAGTAATACTCATTTAATATGTTGAATGTATGCATGTCTCTTATTTCTTTCAACAATTAATGGTTAATCTTGATGAATGAGTTAATACATTGTTAGGAATATGTTTATACTTTGCTTAAATTAAACTATGAAATATGCGTATGCAAATCCAAGGGATAAGTAGTTTACCTTACAAATCATGGTACTTGGATTTAATTAAGAAACCCCTATCCCCTACTCTGTCCTAGGCTATAAACACCTGAGTCTTACAACCACCCATTTAAAGCTATCTCGGGTGAGACTGCACAGTGCCTTCTGGGTGTTGTGTTTCCTTCTGGATTACCAGGAGGGACGATAGTTTTAGAGGCTTTGTTGGAACCCCGAATGACCTGAACCCTGGGTCAATAACTCAGACAACCCTAGAAGGGAAATAGTAAACCAACAAGGAACTGAAGTCTTCTTTTCTATATCTCTAATTCTGCAAGAATGTGCATGCAATATTTGTTGTTAGAATTAAGCATATTACAAAATATTTATTAATTAGATTACAGTGCATTATTCATTTTAAATTATGAAAAATATTGATGCACTAATCCCAAGTGTTATTCCTTAAATTCATTCCTCTCCAAAACATATTTCCAATGACTATACTCATACCTCAATATGAGTTATGAGTGAAAAGTTACAACACCCACATGCTGCAATTTCCACTCATTTACTACTACAACAATATCTTTTATCACTTTATGAGAAAATATAAAACCCAATTCAAAATTATGGGATGACATGTTTCTTATAATCCTCAATACCTTTCCAATGACTATTCATTCATTCAAATCTGAGCTCTGAGTTGAAAGTTATGGTCTAGAGAAGTTTTGACTATTTTACCCAATTTATCCTTGTATGCTACATGTGTCATCTTTCACTCCCAACACATTTCAGGTACCCATAATCAAAATCAGATTTCATCACTAACTTCAATGGGTCATAAACTTTCCATTGACTAATCCTATGATCCAAACATAATTTTGAGCATGGATTTATGCCCTCCGAAAGTAACTTTGGTGTCAAAATTTTACCTTCATTGTTTTGGTTGTGACTTCCTCATATGAGCTCCGTTTTGAAAATCGTTTATCTTATTGGATAAATCTCTTAAATATATTTTATTTGAGGTGAATAGACACAATTTACCTTCATACACTCTATTCTTGTGGGTTTCGACTACCTAAAAACATCGTTTAGGCCCTCAAAAATTCCATGCAAGTTAATGACCTTTAAACATATGAAAAATTCAAAATTTTTTACATAAAATTCACTATTTTACTACTGTAACAACCCTTTAAATATGATCCATCCATTTAAAATTGCATGCTATCAGATCCATTGATCTGAATACATTGGTTGATCGACGATTGACACTTTCCTTTGGTCACACATGACTCCTTGTCAAAACTATCGACCCGACTGTTGGCCATCAACCCAACTCCTCAAAGATCACTTTGCACACAACTATAAATCGGTCGATCGACCATAAGTTGTTAGTGATAGTCATTGGTGAATGGAAACTCTTCACTAATTCAGTCGACGCTTGACCATCGACCCATTGACAAACCCTGATGACTGTCGAAGAGACTTCCCCAAATTGGTCGACTTGACCATCGACCATCGACCATTTCTATTGGCTGACGTGGCACTATTGATGTGGCATGACACATGGATGTTGATGTGGAATGACATGTCATCCTAAGGTTTCAACTAACATGGCATAACACATGGATGCTGATGTGGAATGAAATGTGGATGATGATGTCATCATCCTCTTTTCCTTCATCGATGATCAATCACTTCTCTTAGACAAATGAAAACTCTTAGCATAGTCCACTGATCCCTGATTCCTTGGTCATCAACTATCAATAGTCCCCGTGGATTCATGAAACCTTTGTCGTATTATGTTGATTCCTGACCATATACCATCGACAATCAATGATCCTCTCTAGACATGTGAAACTTTCTTCAAATCCTATTGATCGTCCACCATCAGCCATCGACGATGACCAATCTCTTCTGAGCGCATGAAACCTTCATCGATTTATGTCAATCCCCGACGATCAACCATTAGAAATTGTTTTTGGTAAACCTTGTCACTTAGAAATTTTGGCCAAAATCTATCGATCCCCATCCATTGGTCATCGACGATCGAAGATTTATTCTATCTGAAACCACTCTTTTCCCAAATTTATGATTCGACCATCGGTGAGTTCTGTTGGAAAACTTAAATCTCTCTACAAATTTCATCGATTTGACCATCAACCATAAACGAATTCAGTTGGAGAACTTCAACACTTAGCAATTTTTTATTAAACTCCAGGTGAATTTGGGTCATTGATCTCTTACTTAAGATGATCTTGGCCATTGATTTTTCTCTAACCTTCCAATAGCCAAAATGAACCTAGACCATTGATCTAATCCATCTCAAAAACCCTGAACTAAATCATGTTCATTGATTTGATCAACCTTTCAAAATGGACGAACCTTATGGATTTTTAAATTTATCATGACGATTATCACCTGTCGATCTCAAGATCAGAAGCGATCTCGGTTGTTGATTCACCAAACTTCTTGTAACTCTACAGACAACCATTAAAACTCAAATTTTGACCATTCCAGGTTGAATTTCGATATGCAACTTTACCGCTCTATTCTATTAACCCTTTAAAACTGTTCGGAGTCATTCAAAATCAGATTTTTCGCACGGATTTGGGGATTTATCCCTAAATTCTCTGTTTTTCCCCAAATTTGTCACAAAAAAACCCGCAACAACGAATTTACTCAAATTCACATTGGTTCTTGGCCCATACGGTTCAAGTGTTGAACCAATAGCTCTGATACCAGTGTGTAACATACCTAGCCCCCAACTCGGTCACATCACTACTAAGACGAACCAACAATTTTTTTTGATATTAAATATCAATGCAGAAAACAACACATAACATGAAATACAAATTCATTCAGTTGTCCATGCTCAATAAAAATGTAAATACAATTGCTCAACTGTGCACAGAAACAACTAAATAACATACAACAAAATTCAACTATATAAACTGGTATTTAAATGCACCATTCTTCTCACAACAAGAAACATTAACCAAGCTAAATCATAGTAGATGCACAACAAATATATATCAAGATTTAACATAATTAAACATAGTAGATAAGAACACTTATATTATGTAAATATGTAACCCGATGCAAAGGATAAATGTTCTTCCCAACCATAGCATTTTTGTTCTAGTTCTCAACAACAAGACACCCCCAATCCAGGGCTATGAATATAAAAGAGATGGAGGTACCTAAGGTTGGCTAATGTCCCCCTTTCAAAAGTTAAACTCTTAGTTAATTCTATTCCACCAACTCTCTTCCCCTCAACCTACACAACCCAACAGATGGAATATTCCTTCATTTATCACAGTCCCTCGGGCCTTTCCACTCCCCTCCAGGGCTTCCAACATAGATTGGACAAGAATTTTGCTTGCTAGGACTTCAAGAATTCTACAGTTGCAACACAAATTCACCTAACAACCAAAACACATGAGTCTTGGATGAATTTCGAACAACTCGTGGGTCCCAGCTACACAACCTCTTTCTCCATGAAATTACAACTCCAAACAACAGCCAAACATGTCCACAACAACTACCTACAAGCTCCCATAGTCAGAACTCCATTGTTGGCCAAAACAATTCATGTAAAAACAACTCTCTATGCAAAAACATGAATGCTTAATTTTGGTCTCCTAACTAGACAAATTTTCTCTCTTTCTCTTGTATTCTTGGCTTGCACTCTTCCCCAAGATAATTGTACTCATCCCCCATGCTCTCAATATGATCCAGGTGGATATTGGTGGCTACCCACCTATTCCAACTGGCTCCTCTTGACAATTGTTAGTTTAGCACAGTCTTCTTTAATTCTTTGTAATTGTGGGTTCTACACTTTCGAGGCTATTTGAATCCCTACAAAGCGTCTAGGTGGATATTAGTGGCAGCCCACCTAATCCAACTGGATTATTTTGGAAGTTTTCATGTAAATACATCTTTCTATACTTCCAGGGCCATTTTTGGGCCCTAAACATAGTTTTTTTTATCTTTCCACATTCAAACTATAGATAGAGTTATATTTTGATGTCATAATGTGTAGTTCTTGAAAATACCTTTCCAACAGGATATCACGTGCCTAAAACGAAGGTCGTATGCAAAAATTACGACCCCGGGAAGTTGAGGTACCAACTTACCCATCGGGGCCCACATAACTTTTGGTGTTTCATCTCCTAGGGTTAGATTTTTGGATGTCTAGGGTTTTTGAATTCATGAGTATTGTTAAAAAATCCTATGGAGCCTCATTGTAATCATTCTACTTAGAAGGATGCACGTAGAAGCCACATATCTTCTCAGAGATAACTACCACAATTCAAGCAAGTTGTTTTCAGTTTTGTAGTTTTAAAGTTTCAGTGTATTTTATTTATTCAATAGAGGTTACTGTTCACTAGATTTCTTTTATTTTTCTTTGTATCTCTGTGTTATTGTATTCAATATGTTATTCCTTTCATTATGCTCATAAATCCGCACCAGTGGTGTTAGAGTGGTCTGCTCTTCATTTATTTTTCTTTGTGCATGTCCTCGACAAGATATGGGTACAAGAAGTTGGGACTCGAACCGGTTGCGCCTTTGCAAGATTGGCCATGTTGAGCTCGACAACAACCCATGGGGGACAAGAAGAAATATTATGGAGCATGATATCCTTTTAAAATGGTGCTCGAGGAATCCCTTGCACGACAAAGGAATGAAATGATGGACAACTTTGCACAGATCCTTCGACGACTGCCAGCAAGAGACGCATATTCATCAAGAGGCCATGCAACCCCCTTCAAGGTATGAGTAAATTTTGATATTCCATTATTTTAAGGACTGATAGATGTGGATGTTGTAGATAAATGGTTGAATCTGCTTGAAGGGTATTTTTTGGTCCACAATTTTTCCGACAGGGAAAATATTACTTTTGCACTCCTCAAGGTCGTCCTCCATGTTAAGGACTGGTGGGATACTTCCTCTGAGAAAAAGGTCATAGAGGAATCTGCAATATTTGTAGTCACTCCCACATGGGATTCCTTCAGGGATTCCATTAAATAAAAATACTACCTTGTTGGAAGCTACAAGGACTAGTACACAAGATGGACCATGCTACATTAGGAAAGGGACCAGACAATATTGGACTTCACCAATATTTTCCATACCCTGTGCACCAAATTGGGTATCAAAGACTCTGAATGACATTTGGTGCTCAAATATCGTAGTTTTCTACATATATACATTCAAACAAAAATAGAATTTCTGGACATCACATCATTAGGTGCGGCTTATAGATATGTTGTCAAGATTGAGCATAAATTTAAGCAAAAGAGGTGAGAGTTTGGATATGCAAACTCCTCATAGCCAAATCAGGGAAAAGGCGGCCCCAACCAACAAAATAAAGGGTAGAGCAAAGATGGTCACTCTTATGACAACCAGTCCAAGACACAACCCAAGAAGGGTAATGAGAAGTCGAAGAAGGACATGGGAAAATGGTGTGAATACCATAAAAGCCCTTGGCACAACACTGAAGAATGTTGCTCCAAGCATTTATTGGTGGTCAAGCTGAAAGATTTCGAGTCAGAGGCAGATTCTAACTTTGAATCAAATCCAAAAAGTGGGAAGTGGATCATCGATGTCGAACCTATTGCAACTGTCGCTACCACCAAAGTCCAACCAATCGAACTAGAAGAACCAGAGGAAGGGGAATGCCTCTTTCACTCACAAATGTGGGTAAAGGGGATTCCATTGCATTTCATCATCGATAGTGGAAGTCAAAAGAACCTGATTTCAATAGGGGTCATCAAGCACCTGGACCTATTGATAAGACCACACCCGCAACCCTACACCATCAACTAGCTTCGCCAAGGAAGAGATCTCTGCGTCAGCCAACAATGTCATCTTCCCTACAACATCAAGCCCTTCAAAGACGAGGTATTGTGTGATATTTATCCCCTTGAAGTTTGTGATGTTCTTTTAGGCCAGTCATATTTGTGGAAGCGACATGATGTGTATGATTCTAGACCTCACAGTGTTATTATTACTTTGGGTAGACAATTGTGCATGATACCATAGGTAGCGCCTTCGACCGATATTTATTTAATCTCTGCTAAGAAATGTAGTCAGGTCATTTTACATACCCGGAAGTTCATCTTCTTTTTTATCCATGTTCATAGTAAGCAGAAGGTCGTTGCCACATCCGTGATGTCTACACAGAGCCTCTCTTTGTAGAAGAAGCAAGTGGATGGGATCATGGAAGAGTATAGAGACATCTTCTCCTCACCCACCGGGGTACTGATGCACTGCCAAGTCAAGAATCCAATTGATCTAAACCTCGATGCACCATTTCCTAATGGACTAATATATCATTTCTCATTGATGGAAAATGAAAAATCAAGCGTAGATCCAAGAACTACTTCAAAAGGGGCACATTCGACCCAACTCCTCCCCTTGCAGAAGCCCGATTGTGCTAGTGCAGAAGAAAGACAGGACATGGAGGCTTTGCATTGATTACAAAGCATTAAAACAAATCACAATTCAGAACTGGTACCCAATTCCCCAAATTGATGACCTTCTTGACCAACTCAAGGGGAAAAATTTCTTCAGTAAGATTGACCTAAAGTCTGGCTACCACCAGGTTCCCATCGAACCAAATGATGTATGGAAGACAACTTTCAAATCTAAAGAAGGTCTCTTCAAATGGTTGGTCATGCCCTTTGGCTTAAAAAATGCACCAAAAAATTCCATGAGATTGATGGATGATGTATTGAGACCCTTCACCAACTCTTTTGTGGTGGTATATCTCGATGACATCCTCATCTTCAACAAAAATTGGGAGGAGCACATGCAACATATTCAACAGGTTTTGGGCACTCTGTGACAACACAAGCTATATGACAACTTGGAAAAATGATCCTTTGGAATAAATAGGGTCCAATACTTGGGCTACATTGTTGATGAGCATGGGGTACATGTGGATCCAACTAATATCCAATTCATTCGTGACTGGCCAGCCCCGACCACACTAACCGAGCTTTGGAGCTTCTTGGGACTTGCCAAGTTCTACCGAAGGTTTGTGTTGGGATTCTCCCATATTGCATGGTACCCTCAACCAAGTAACCAAGGGAAGTGGAAAGTCAAAGTTTGCATGGGGGCAGGCACAACAACAAGCATTTGTTGATATGAAGCATCACTTGTGCTTAGCTCCAGTATTGTCCTTACCTCATCTATAAAAACCATTTGAGATTGATATTGATGCCTCTGACTATGTTGTAGGCGCAGTTCTCACTCATCATCGTTATCCAATAGCATACCATAGTCAGACACTATCCAAAAATACCCCACCTATGAAAAATAAATGTATTCCATTGTGCAAGCCTGTTGTCAATGGAAAAAATACATTCTGGGAAAGGAGACAATCATCCACACTGACCACAAGCCTCTACAGTTCATATCAACACAGGGAAAGTTGAAGAACGACCACCATCAAAAGTGGTCCACATACCTACAATAGTTCCATCTCAACATCAAGTATAAAACATGGAGCACAAATTGTGTCGTTGACTGCCTCAATCACCCTATTGTTGTTGCACTCACAACAATGCTCAATTCTCGTGGGAACGACACATATGAGTGGCCCCAACTTTATCAACGTGACCCTAACTTTGACACCACCTATCAACTCTTGGGTACATGAGCGAATGTCACCAATTTTCAAATCCAAGATGGGTTGTTATGCCATTTGAGCCACCTCTGTGTTCCCAAAAGCGAGTGTGCAAATATGATTTGGGAGACTCACTACAATCAGATGGGAGGACATTTTGCCATGGAGAAAACTATGGTCATTCTACAGAAATATTTTTATTGGCCAAAACTTCGACAAGACATGAGCAAGTATATAAGATCTTTCAATTCATGTGCCATTGCCAAGACAACCATAAAGATGCAAGTCTTATACACCCCTCTTCCTACTCCCGAGAGGCCTTGGGAATCCATCTGAATGGATTACATGTTTGGCCTTCCATCCAACAAGCACAATAATGATTGTGTATTTGTGGTGGTTGATTGGTTTTCAAAGATGGTCATTATCATAGCCTGCAAGAAGAGCATCACAGTGGCAGATACTGCCAAGCTGTTATTCGAATGGGTGTGGGTCCATTTTGGGATACCATAGACCATCACCTTATATCAAGACAACATGTTCTTTAGCACATTTGGTCTAGTCTCTGGTCATTGTTGGACACCAAGCTCACTAAATCCATTGCTTTCCACCCTAAAACCAATGGCCAGACAGAGGTAGTCAATCAGATGATTGTGCACATCCTGTGAATGTACAACTCTAAGAATCTGTGTACATGATATGAGAGTCTTCCCTATGTTCAACACAACTACAACATGGTTCTCCATATCTCCACCAATCATAGCCAATTTCAGGTGGGGCTGGGATTCCAACCCTTGGGTCCCATTGATGTTACACTATCTCTTGCAACCACACAGGCATAATATTCCCATGTTCAGTTTGAGGCAGACAAAGCCACCAGATTCATTGAGTGGATTCAACACATCCTCCAACATGTCCATGAGATTTTTCAGAAAGCCAATGCTAAGTACAAGCATCACCATGATCAAAATCGGGTACCACACTTGTTTCAGGTGGGAGACAAGGTCTGGTTACATTTCCAGAAATAATGCCTTAAAAGGCCCCATCAGAAGCTCCACCCCCTTTTCTATGGGCCTTATACTATCACCAAGTCTATGGGTAGCAATGATTTTGAGCTCAACACTCCACCCTTCCTTGGCTTGCACCCAGTGTTCAATGTGTACCTCCTCTGTAACACCCCAAGACTGAGCTCAATTGAATTGTAAACATGTTTTATAAGCTGGTGAGACAGGGGATTATAAGCTAGGAGGCTTATGTGATGATTAGGCCAAAGAGTCTAGATTCTAAAGG
>ML812644.1:27456-45575 GCA_009831015.1 Picea engelmannii
AACTCCTTTATTTATATCTCCAATTATCTGATTTTCAGGATGATTCTTTCTAACAATTCTGAGAGGTGATTTTGCTTCTTTCTGCTGATTTGTGTCAGTTGGAGTATTTGTATCTTCTTCTGATTCAGATTCTTCTCTTTCTGATCCTTGGACCTGTTCATCTTCATCTTCAACTATATATTTTGTTCTTGGTTCAGCACTGCTTACATTTCTGACCTGTTGACAGGCGAAATCGACCGTCCGTCAACTGAGAGAGTGGAATCGTTCCGGGGTTGTCTAATAACCCAAGCCGTTTGGAATGAACCACCCTGACGGGTTTAGCGGCTTCGTTTTCTGATCTAAGGTCCTATGAAAACCAAAGATAAAACTAATCTAAACTAACTAATCTAATTAAAACTAAATAAAACAAACTAAACTAAAACTAATAAAACTAACTAAACTAACTAACAATAAAACAAACTAATACTAACTAATCTAACTATTAAACAAACTAAAAAATCTACTATTTATATATGTACAAACTACTAACTAACAGCTATCTGAAATGTAACTTATTTACAAAATGTACAGGATTTACAAAGTACAGATTTAAGTAAAACCTGAAAAAATTCATATGCAATCTGCCCTAAGACAGCAAGAGATATTTTTTTATTTTTATAATTTTATGAACAAGAAATAAAACAGACAGCTAACTAAACTAAACTACTAATAATACAGTAAATAAACAAATGACAAACTGACCTGGAAACGCTCCAAATTTTCCCTGTGTATGATGACTTCGAAGCTGGTCGGAGGAAGGAAACTCGCACCGGATGATCCAGAAGCTTCTCGTAAACGATAGGCTGCAATGCTCTTTGAGTTGTTTTACAGGACAAACAAGACATAAAAAATCATAACAATTATATGATTTATAGATCTCTGCAATAAGGGAAACCTGTTATGCACAAACCTATACTTGATAATTCAATTTAAGAAGAAGAGAAATCTGTCGTTCGCAAACTAAATCAATGAATTGCTACGTTTTTTATATACTGGGAAGATATCAGACATGGATTATATTGATTAAATTATATCATTTGCAAAAGACTAAGATAGCTAAAGTAGTCATTAACCAAATGTGAATTGATACACATAAACATAAGACAAAATATTGATATAATGAAAAGCTAAAGCTGTAGCAGAATATCAGATTATGTCTCAGTCTGTATTAAAACTCCATATCCTTGTTCTCCCATGAATGAGGATGATTATTATTACAAAAATGATAGGTATTTATAAGTCTTTCCATAGGGTAAAACCTCCCTGTGGATAATATCAAACAGTTTACATAATCTGGGAAGATATCCCAAAATCAACTAAACTAAGAACTAAAACGAAACAAAAATATTCCAAATATATCCAAACTGTCCATCAAATCCAATGTAATTTCAAATTCACCTGTAATAGATCAAAAATAACAAGTTAGAGAGATATTCGATTAACAAAACAATAAAAATTTAATTCTACAGACTTAGCTACAGAATCTTCTGATTCTGTAGCTAGTCTAAAATAGTACACAGGATCATAATCGAAATCAAATCAAATCTTTTTAAAATAATTAAAACCAATTTTCTTCCAATGATCATTTAAAACGAATCACTCAAGATTCAAATGATTTTATCTTTCAACATTAATCATAATCAAAAGTGATTCAATCGAAAATAGGGGTAAGAACGCTCTGTTTTACTGTAACCATAAAATCGGGTCAAACAGTGACAAGACTGTTTCATATCCAAATGAAATCGATGATGACTTATACCATATGTGATACGATCTAATCCAACACAACCATTTTCCACTTGTTATAGCTATAACGAAATAGCAAAAGATTCACATCATTTAATTGAATACACAGATGGAAAAATTGTTTCGATTATGTGTAAACGAAATCATACGTAACAGCATCAACCCAACCAAATTCGTGATTGATCCTTGCACAGTCATCAGACGCAATATTAGGAGTTATAATTGAAAATTGGGCAAATAATCAAAACAAATCACGACTGAGTTTAATATGGAAATAGATCGTGAATCTGGATATAGTCAAACTCATCCTACGAACCAAATTCAAACAGCATATTCATTGCAATACGAATCCAACTGATAACACGGTCGAGCTAACAATAAACCAATGCGAATTAACCGGCTGGATTTTTACCACAATCGTTATGATCAAACGAATCATAACAAGGTTTTGACCAATTCATTTCATAAAATTGAATTACAGAGCAGCAATTATAATCTGGAGTTGATTCATAAAACGAATTCGCCAAATTAGAACAGAAGCGAATCAATTTAGCTAAGATTTGCACAGTGTTGTTATGATTCGGGTTCACTTCCCGATTCGGGCGCAAAGGTTCTTCCTGCGTGTTGTTTTCATCAAAGCAACAGGATCGATTAACTTGGAATCAATCAAATATAGAACAGCATCGTAACAGGTGTCCTCACGAAACATTTCGCCAGTCATAACAATAATAATGAAATCGAAATCGAACAGGATCATGAAAATCAAATTCAATCAAATCGTTTTTTAACTATAGCATATGGATCATAACCAAACCAAATTCGAGCATGATCGTGTTTCAAAATGAATACCAAAAATTTCCTTTACAAATCAATTCATTAGAAGGCAAATAATCAAACGAATTCACACAAAGATTACTCAAATCCAATCAAAATCTATTGATTTCTATACTGGGCATAATCAAATCGTAAATCGAATTAAAATGTGTTTCTATTCAAAGCTAATCCATATATAGAATGCATGCGATGTAATAGAGCCATGTAATGATGTGAACAGAGATTTTAAAACCGAATTTGAATTGTTACATAAACAAGTGATATCGAAATGTACCTGTGTGATGTCGAGGCTGTTCAATTATGCCAACTTAGAATTCACGACAGCTGTAGCTGATTCCACATTCTTAAACAAAATGGAGCCTATCGTCTTTTGTTTTTTATCCATCGCCTGGAGCTTGGCCTTTTGGTCAGTCAGCACTGCAATTCGATCCTCGAGTGATCGAATTGTGGATTGGAGAATCGGAACATCAGTATAATATTGTTCTAACCACGAACTGCATTGACCACAGGGTGACTGTGTATGTTCAGACAGAGCAGGCGAGGGTTTGGGTGAGTGATCGAGGGTTTCACAAGGCAGCTTAAAGCCTGGGTAGTTAGGTTCGTTCTGTAGGCAAGGGGGTAGGTTCGACACAAATTCATACGAGGGTTTGGCACACAGACCTTGAGAATAGGGGTATTCGCCAGCCAAAAAACGTTCCACTTCCGAATCAGAGTCCTCACTCAACACGATAGGGTTTGGTTCGACAGGTGGTTTCAGCTTGTTCCTTGCCATCCGAGAGATCAAATGGGCATTCTTCTTCCCTTTATCATTTGCAGTGGGTTCTACCTTGGGCTTTTTGCCCACAGGCTTAACAGTCTCGACACCTTTAGTCACAGTATCGGGTGAGTCGATAGGAGGGTCGGCCGAGGGTTTAGGTAGCAGAACATGATAGGGGACCGGGGGTACAGACTTGTCCTCGCTCACCACAGGTTTTTCAACCTGTGGAGGGTTCGAATCCTCAAAACCATTGCGAGCCATGAAATTGCTCCAACAATCCCTGAGCAGACTCAAATGATAGACAACAATTAGTTTCACCAGTCCATAATGAAAGAGACTGTTATCGGCCTGGTTCCTTTTGTATTTCTTCGACATCTTAAACAGGCTTCTATGCAAATAGTAAGGCATATTGAGTTGATAACCCATAAAAACCATAAGCAGACGAAGATGGTATAAGAAAACAAACCCGTATCGACCCTTGCAAGTGATAAACTGTTTGATTATCATCAACAGATCACGCCAACGTTGTTTGAGCATCATTACTGGCAAACCTTTATCACAGGATGTGATTTTTCGTGACTGGAAGAGCAGCGTCCATGGGACTTCCTCTACTTTGCAATTCTTGGACCATCGTTGTCCAGTGGCAGGCAAGCCCGTAGCACGGTCGATGAATTTCTCATTAATTTCCAATTGAACATCCCCGACCTTGGCTCGACAGCCATCAAAGGTCAAAGCAAATTGTCGAGCCACACACAGGTTAAAACCTTCAAATTTATGTATAAATGGCAGCCACCCATTTTCCTCGAGGTCACTGCGTGCACCGTCGAACATCAACAGGGCTTGGCTCCCATTGGGTTCATCTCGAACGACAGGGGCCATGGTGCGAGCACATGGTAAGGGTTTGGTTTGAGTAGCAGAGCTATCGGTCTAACAGCAATGAATGAGCGAAAGGGGGGAAGCGTTAATGTGCGCATGCGAGGGTGGTGGAGGTATTCACTGCCATGCACGATAGTTATGGCAAGGTACAAGCACCGATTTACACATCAGTTCAAACAATCAAATCATAACTCAAATACCATATCGTTTGATCAATCAAATGGTGAGTGATATGCCAACACGCCATTACCATAGTTTTTCAAACCAATGTCATCCAATGTATAACCAACACCAAGAGTTAACTATGCGCCATTATATAAATCAAAAGTTTTAAACCATTGTGCCAATCGACATTTATAAACTTATACAATCCAATAGCTATAATAAGGATCACATCATATGTATAAAAACAAAAATAAATCATGACCCCTATACAATTCATAAAGATTAGGCAAGTCACAAAGGTATAAATCCATATGCTCAAAGCCTCATAAACTCAACAGAGCCAAGTTATGCAATCCATATATAATGTCCAATGAGCATAGTTCGAAAAGTCTTTCCAGCCACATAATGATAAACAAAAAAGTGAGTGAAGTAGACATATCGGTAAAATATCATGACAGTTCAGATAGTGATCGAAATGTGACCTTGACAAGAAAAGTTTTCACGCTTACAGTCGTGAAAACTTAACGACGACAAAGTGCAAATGTCGCAAGAAATGAAAATGTCGTCTATTTGAAAAATGCGACGAAAAAGGATGTTTATAAAACATAGGTGTAGGCAGCTTATAGGACAGATAGAAAAAATTGATTTGGCTGCCAACAATGGCGACACACTGGTAGAAGCAGTTATCTCTATCAAAAGAAATAAATTCAAATTAGGACAGCAAAGAAAATTCAACTCAAAAATAACAACCAGAAAATCGTCTAAACATCATCGTTAACTATCTTTTCTAGCAGTGTTTTAAAAGATGAAAACCAGATAACAGTCTTTAAGACCAGCAAGTCATGATGTTAAAGAAAAATCTTTGATACTGTTGGCATGGCCACTGCTGCCAGCAGACGTCCATAGCCTCGACAGGGTTTCCATTTAACCCACTCTGACGTCTGTGTCCTGTCAGGAAGTTCTAAATCAGAATAAAGGACATTAAAGGGGTTTCTTATATTTTTTGCAGATTTTCATATACCCGACATTGCTTCGCTGCCAGCAAGCCTGTTCAGTATCCCGGCGAAGTTGTCTTGGCACCATGCATGCATTTACCCGCTGCCAGCAGACCTGTTCAGTATCCTGGTGGGTTTACAAACACTTCCCACAGCTCATGCACATAATTTTATTTTATTTTTCTTTTATAGATGTATAGCTGAGCGGGGTGACGCTGAAAATCATGATTTTTTAACACAATTTTTTCAGACCTCATCAGAATTTTTTGTACTGTCCTTTAGCAGATCTATAGATGTCTTATTTGCAAAAACAACTTCCTAAGACAGGGAGACATATTCTGAGTCATTCCTTTATGGAATAGGGACAACGTGAAAAGATAATAGATGATCATGACAAGATTTACTCAGAGATCGAAATCAGTGAACTTCTTTCAAACAACAGATTTTTCCAACATAAATATATATACCATTGATGTTTGTACAGATTTTTCAGAATTTATTTCAGCGAAGGCATTTTCTATTGTCTTGGTCTGAATAGCTCTGCATACAGGTATGTGAATTTTCCAAAATCAAAACATAAGCTGATAAATTCAAAGCAAACGAAAAAGTAAACAAAAGCAAAAATATGTACATAATATACAAGGGTTGATATCAGGCAAAGTATCTTTTCAGGGCCTGACCATTCACCGGGTAGGTGTCAAGCTGCCCTTCAAGATTCTGCAATCGAAAAGAACTGGGACCCAACTTTTCAGCAATTAAAAATGGTCCAAGCCATAAGTTTTGAAATTTTGTGTGCTCACCCTTTCCTTCATGTGGTTTGTCCCACTTTAAAACAAGATCACCTTCTTCAAAATTCCTATCAGAAGCAAAATTAGAATCGAACCATCTCTTAACCAATTGTTGATGTTGATCTAACTTACGCTTAAACTGGGATCTTACCTCTTCTAGCTTCATTAAAGCGTTAATTCGGTTTTCTATAGGGGGACATTCTTCTTCTTGAACTTTCTGTGATAGCTGAAGTGATGGAAGAAGGATGTGAGGTGGCAGAATTTCTTCCCTGCCATAAACAAGAAAAAAGGGGGAGTTACCTACAGCAGTTTTAGGTGTTACTCTATCAGCCCATAGCGCGTTCAGCAAAGCGTTGTCCCAATTCTTGTGATTTTCATCCACTGTTCTCTTGATTATTTTGATTAAGTTCTTGTTTGTTGATTCTGCCAATCCATTACCCTGGGGATAGTAACTAGCTGAATACTTTAGCTTTATTCCTTTTTCCAAAGCAAACTCGCTCATCTCAAGAGAAGAAAAGTACGAAGCGTTATCGAAAACTAAACAATCAAGGATACTGAAACGAGTGATGATATTCGAATTTAGGAAGGAAATTACCTGACTGGTGTTGATGGTTCTTAATGCAGCAGCTTCAAACCAACGGGTAAAGTAATATGTGGCTGTGATGATAAACTTGTGTTGTTGTGAGGACGGAGGATTGATAGGACCTATGATATCCAAGCCCCACTGCTGAAAAGGAGAATCTACTGTAACGGGCTGCAAAGGAAAGGCTGGTTTTTGTAACCACCCTGATGCTTTCTGACAGATGATACATTTATGACATAAAGCATGAGTGTCTCTAAAAAGCGTGGGCCAGTAATAACCGGCTCTCAAAACCTTATGGGCAGTGGTGTCACCACCGAAGTGGCCGCCATCTTCTCCTGCATGCAACTCTAGCAGGACTTTTTCTGCTTCGTCTTTTTCAAGGCAGCGCATCAGTATGCCATCAAAATTCTGACGAAACAGAATACCATTAACCAGATTAAAGGAGGAAGACTTCAATCTCAATGCTCTTCTCTTGGTGGGATCTAGGTGACGGGGGTCTGATCCATGCTCAAGACAGAATTTAATATCGTCATACCAGGGACTGACAGCGTTTTGTATACAATAGATTGTGTTTTGATCATGTTGTCTCGGGTTTGATGGGCCATCTTCTTCTTGCTGTCCTTCGACTGAATCAGCTACTAACTTGCACAATCCTTGACCTCTCACTATCTGAGCTGGGGTGATTTGTATGTCGTAATATTGTAAAGAAGTAACCCAGTTAGCCCTCTTTTCCCCTAGCTCTTTCTACACTAACAAGTTCCTAACAGCAGGGTAGGGAACAATAATCTTTGTCCTAGATTTCAAAACATACGACCGGAAGTGTTTCACTGCTTTGAAAACAGCGTAGGCTTGCTGGTCTACAGCGGGATAATTCAGTTCCGCACCTTTGAAAGCTGAGCTCATAAAGGCGATAGGTACTTCATTGTTCTCGGCATTCTTCTGAGTTAGGACTGCGGCGTAGGAGCGGTCAGAAGCAAAAGTGTAGAGTGTGAAGTCTTTTGAAAAATCTGGGCTCATGAGAGAAGGGGCATCTATTATAGCCTTCTTTACTGCATTAAAAGCTTGATTTTCTAGAGGTCCCCAATGATATTGTACGTCTTTCTTAATTAGGTTCTGCAAGGGTCTGACCATTTCGGAGAAACTGGGGACGAATCTTCTCACGAAGTTAATCTGGCCTAAGAAAGACTGCATAGTCTTTTTGGATGTAGGAGGAGGAATTTTTACGATTGCTTGAGTTCTCTCTGGATCGATAATCATTCCTTCGTTCGACACAATAAATCCTAGGAGTTTACCATGTTCTACAGCAAAGATGGATTTCTTGGGATTCAAGGAAATGTCGTATTTACGACAACGCTGCAAAACGGCTCGTAAGTGAGCCAGATGATCATTTTTGTTCTTAGAGAACACAGTGACATCATCTAAGTAAACTACGATGGACTGATTGATTAAGCCTCGGACAGCAATGTCCATTGCTCTCTGAAAGGTAGCACCGGAGTTAATCAACCCAAAGGGCATTTTGCGATAAGCATAGGTGCCCCACGGGGTGCGGAAGGTAGTTTTAAGTTGGTCTAGTGGAGACATCAGGACTTGGCTGTATCCAGAGAAACCATCAAGCAAGGATAGCCTCTCAGAACCAGATACCTGTTGAAGGATCTGTTCCATGGGTGGGACAGGGTAGTTGTCTTTATCAGACGCTCTATTTAGGTTCCGAAAATCGACGCAAAGTCGGATTTCCCCATTTTTATTCCGGACTGGGACGAGGTTGGAAACCCATTGAGTGTGTCTAACAGGAAAAATTATCTTAGCATTTAGGAGTTTATTCAATTCTTTTTGAACGGTCGGTTCAAGCTTGGGGTGCATTTTTCTCAATTTTTGTTGAAAAGGTAAAGTTTGGGGCTTCATAGGGATGACATGTTGTATGATGTTAGGGTCGAAAGTTTTGAGATCATCATACGTCCATGCAAACACATCTTTAAATTCTTTAAACAATTTTATAAATGCAGCTTTTTCTTGTTGAGAACATCCCAACCCTAGATTAATGCACTGGGGATTTTCATTAGTTCCCAAGTTGACTTTTTCATATAGTAATGAGGAAATATTAGTCTTACAGTTGACTGTCTTTTTAAATTTATCTTCAAAATCGTAAAACTTCTCTAATCTGACTACAAATTTAGGGATCGAGTTTACCATGTCGGATGAAGATTCGGGAGTCTTTGGATCATGTATTACCGTGAAGTCGCGCAGATTGTCATCATGTGTACGTGCGTCTGTCACCGTGCCTTGAAAGGTTTCTTCCATATGCAGGAAGCTAATGATCTGCTGATCGTCGTCAAATACTCTCCAGTTTGTGATGTTGTCGGGAACGGATGGCCAAAACAAAAGCTCAACGGAGAATGCGTCTGGGGACAAGCCTTCTGCAGGAACAAGTTTAGAAGCTACATTAGCTAATAAATCTGCTTCAGATTTATTCAACCTAGGAATGGAATGTATATTAAAAGAAGCAAACTTATTCATCAAATTCCATACCTCCGATTGGTAGCTTTTAAGATGCGGAGAAAGACAGTGGATAGAATTCCTCACCTATCTTACCACGATTTCGGAATCGCCAAAGACAGTTAAGTATTGAATGTTCAAGTAAAGCCTCATATTCTGCAGTGTTATTAGTACATTCAAATTCTAGTCTACATGCAATCAATGTTTTGTTACCTGCTGGATCGATGATAACACAGCCCGCACCTGCTCCTTCTTTGGACTTTGACCCGTCAAAATAAAGAGACCAAATTTGATTTTCGTCAAGTGCATGAGAACTTTGTGTAGAAGATGTTGACTGTGAAAATGCTACAATCTCGGACTGTTGTTCTGGATTAGTGATGGTTGAAGTCTCGGCCACGAAATTGCCGAAGAAAGTATCCATCCTTTGTACTTCAGGCGAATCGGCGGAAGGTGTAAACGGTTCGTTGGGATCATTCAAATCTGTGACTGTGAACTTAAGGTAACGTTCACAGTTTACCTTGATCTTGTTAGGCTTTCCGTTTTCTGGGAGCCACAGGTGAGACCAATCTGTTGCGAAATATCCATGTAACTGCTCTGACCAGTCCCTGCTCAAAAACATACCATACACTTCTAGAATATCCACAACGATAATATCAATTACTTGATGAACCTTGGGGTTAGACAATGAATTTCAATTGTTTCTCTGTCTGAGAAAGAATTCCTACAAGGAGTGCAGTTGAATTTTCCGCAAGGAGTGCGTTGATAAGAATTCAGGTTTGTGTCTCTAAAGGCTCAGATAGTTTGCAATTGTTCTCATTTCCTCAAAAGTGTAGATAGGCACAAAAGTCATGCAAGGTGTGCACAGACTAAATTTGAATTCAGGGTTTGAAACCTGAGAGGTTGTTGGAGGACTATTGCTGCAGGGAGTGTGCAAAGTCAAAGGTGCTCAACACTTGAAGTGTTTGAAGGTTGTCGCAAGGAGTGTGTGCGAGAGTCTTCTTTAAGACTCGGAGTCGTGAGAAAGCTCAGGAAGGATAAGCCTTTGAAACTGTTGAAGGGCATCACAGGAAGTTTTTGCATTGAAGTATTGAGAAGGCGTCGTAAAGTTGTGTCGCAGGTGGACAAGTTTTCGCAGAGGAATATTCGGTTCATTTCGCAGGAATTGTCAAGAAGACAACGGACAGTCGGAATTCTCCGTGGAGAATTCGCGAAGTCTCGCGAGCTAACATATCTCACAGAGTAGCAAGGGAGTTACAGAGATTATTTTAAAGGTTCAAGCTCAGGAGAGGCAGATTCGTCGATTCAAGTCAACAGGGGCCGTTGGATCTACTCGAGGATTTCCATTTCAGGATCTCACGAGTTGAAGTCCTGAAACTTTTACATCAAGATTCACGAAATCGCGAAACGCGAATTCGCGAAGAGTTGAAAGGACTGTGTGGGGCCATAGAAGACAGCGAGGCGGATAGGTGGTGCACTGTCGACGTAAAATTCAATCGCGTTGACCACTTCAGAGTTTCGTAGGTCGAAGTCCCGAAAATATTTGCATCAGGACTCGCGAACTCGCGAAGTGATAAGTCCCGAAACGGCGAAAATTCTAGTTGTGAGGCCAGCGCCTGGAACCGTGTCGGAATTTGACATTTCAGGATTTCAGGAAATAGAGCATCGGGATTTCAGGGTTCGTGGGGAAAAGTTGTATGTCATCGCAACTCGTGAACTCGCGAAAGCCAAAAATCCGGAGTTGATATCGGAGTTTCAGAGTTTCGGGATTCGGGGGTTTGAGTGACCAGGCGCTCGACTACAGGATTCGCAATATCGCGAAGTCCGATTCCCCGAAGCGTGAGGGAGGAATCCCATGATGTTTCACTGTGGGTTCATATTTCCCAAAAGGGAAATAGAAGAGCGATTGTCGAGATCTCTTCGGGCCGAGGAGAGAAGAACGATCATGTGTACATGGACTTTCTGGCCTGCGGGTTGGGATGGGTTGCGTCATTCTTGGTATCAGAGCACAGAAAGGTTTCTCGCTTTTGTAGCAGGAAAAAGGAAATTTGAGTCATGCCGCCAAGGAGGAGAGACAAACAATCACCCGATCCAGAAGAGGAAAGAGAGATGTCCAGAGGAAGGGGTAGGCAGGTGCAGAATCCAGAAGTGGAAAGAGATCTGCATAACATACGCGCCAGACTTGTGGACATGGAGATAAGACAAAGGTGCACATCTGATGTAGGAGATATCAGTGAGTCCAAAAATGAATATGATGCTGGACATGAGGAAGAAGAAGTCACAGCGGAAGATGCAGCAAATGAACGCTTGATTCGAGCTGTTGCAAGAATGGGTGCTAGGGCAAAGATGGACATTCCAGTTTATGAGGGAAATCTAGATGTTGAAGAGCTTCTAGACTGGATTAGAGCTATGGACACATACTTTGACTACGAAGATGTCGAGGAGGACAAAAAGGTCAAGCATGTTGTCACGGGATTAAAAGGACATGCATCATTGTGGTGGGATGAGCTACAAGCTGATAGACGTTGCCAAGGCAAGCAGAAAATTAAGAGCTGGGACAGGATGATTGCAAAGATGAAAGAAAAATTCATTCCTAGAGATTATCAAATCACTCTGTTTCGAAGGATGTAGAACCTGAGACAGAAGTTGATGACGGTGAAGGAGTATATTGAAGAGTTCTACAGATTGAACATCAGAGCAGGTCATCGTGAAATCAACGATGAAAAAGTAGCAAGGTATATGAATGGCCTGAGATATGAAATTCAGGATGAGATGAGCATGTTGACCATCCGAATAGTGGAAAATGCTTATCAAATGGCTCTGAAAGATGAAGAGAAGCTAAGCTGAAAACAAGGTCAAAGAGGTCGAGGAAGAAGTCAGCCCAGGGGAAAATCAGTTGTGTAGGAAAGAAATCAGAAACCCAAGGAAGAATGGAAGAAACCTCAGACTCGAACTGACAGAGATGGAAGCTCACAGAGAGGGAAATACGTTGAACAGTGAGGGAAATATACCAATCAGAGAGGGGAGTATGTTGATAACAACATGTTTCCTTGTACCAGAGGTAGAGGAAGAGGAAGAGGTGGAGTAATAACATGCTTCACATGTGGAAAGAATGGACACAAATATTATGAGTTCCCAGACAAAAAGAAAGAAGGTGGTGAGGCTCACATTTCTGAAGCTCAAAGGCGAAATGTTGAGGCAGAGGATGTTGAAGGCGGAAGATCGTTGATGATGCGAAAAGCTCTTTTGACACCAAAGAAGGAGGTGGAGAGTTTGGTCCAAAGAAACAGACTTTTCTGGACTACTTGCAAGACCAAGGACAGGGTATGAAAAGTCATTGTGGACAGTGGTAGCACAGATAATCTCGTTTCTACAGAGATGGTAGAAAAGCTGGAGCTGGAGACGATTGAACATCCAAGCCCATACAGAGTGTCGTGGTTGCAAAAAGGACATCAGGTAAATGTCACTAAACAATGTTTAGTTGAATTCAAGATAGGAGGATATAATGATAGGATACTATGTGATGTTATTCCTATGGATGTTTGTCATCTATTGCTGGGTAGACCATGGAAATATGACAAGAATGTGATTCATGATGGGATAATGAACACATACACCCTAGAAAATAATGGGAGAGCTCACATGTTGTTGTCGATCAAAGATAAGGAGGTGAAACCTGAGATAAGTAACACCATACTTCTCATGAGTGGGAAGGAACTCCTTACAGAAGTTAAGAAGAAGGAGGAACCACAATTCATTGTGGTCAGGAAGCCGAGGATTGTCTTAGCCCATACAAAGGTAGATGATTTACCATAAGAAGTTCAGGAACTGCTGGAAGAGTTCACTGAAATAATTGTGGACAAATTACCTCGTTCATTGCCACCGATCAGAAGTGTGAGTCATCATATTGATCTCATACCAGAATCTAGTTTACCAAACAAAGCCACGTACAGATTGACGCCACAGGAGAAAGAAGAGGTTAAGAGACAGGTCCAGGATTTGTTGGACAAAGGGTTGGTCAGAGAAAGCTTGAGTTCGTGTGTTGTTCCAACAGTACTCAGTCCGAAGAAAGACGGAGGCTGGAGGATGTGTACTGACTCGAGGGCGATCAACAAAATAACTATCAGGTACAGATTTCCATTGCCAAGGATGGATGATCTGATGGATTGCTTAAATGGGGCTAAATTTTTTTCTAATATTGACTTGAAGAGTAGATATCATCAGATTCGTATGAGAGAAGGTGATGAATGGAAAACAGCATTCAAGACTAATGAAGGGCTATATGAATGGCTTGTTATGTCGTTTGGCTTAACAAATGCGCCAAGCACTTTCATGAGGTTGATGAATGAAGTCCTGAAGGATTTCATCGAAAAGTTTGTTATCGTATATCTTGATGATGTATTGATTTTCAACAAAACAGAAGTTGAGCACTTGAAACATTTGGCTACAGTGATGAAGAGGCTACAGCAAGAGAAGCTGTTGATAAATATGAAGAAGTCCTCATTCATGAAGACAGAGCTCATCTATTTGGCATTCGTTATATCTGCAGATAAGTTGAGGATGGATCCAGATAAAGTGGAGTTAATTAAGAATTGGCCATCGCCAATGAATATCTTTGAAGTCCGAAGTTTTCATGGATTGGCTAGTTTCTACCGAAAATTTATTAGGAATTTCAGTGGAATTAGTGCAGTGATGATGGACACAGTAAAAAAAATACATAAGTCTTTTCACTGGACTGAAGAGGTTGAAAAGAGTTTTAATCTGTTGAAACGGAAGATCACAGAACAACCAATTTTGTTGTTGCCGGATTTCCGAAAGATATTTCAGGTGAAATGCGATGCAAGTGGATTTGCAGTAAGAGCGGTCTTGAGTCAAGAAGACAGGCCGATAGCATATTTCAGTGAGAAGCTGAATGAAGCGAAAGTGAAATACTCCACATATGATAAGGAATTTTATGCTATAATCCAGGCATTGAAGAAATGGAGACGCTACTTGATTCCCCAGGAGTTTGTCTTATATAGCAATAATCATGCATTGTAGTTGGTAACTTAGCAAGAGAAGCTAAATAAAAGACATGTAAAATGGGTTGAATACATGTAGAATTTCACATTTGTGATTAAACATATTTCTAGTACTGCTAACAAAGTTGTTGATGCTTTGAGCAGGAAGTGTTTTCTATTGCAGGAGTTCTGAGTCAAAACATTAGGTTTTGATGATCTCAGGGACATGTACAGAGATGATCCAGATTTTAAGGAGGCATATGAAGCAGCTGAGAATCCAATTCTCGGGGATAGGAGACAATGGGCCAAATATACGATCCAGGATGGATTGTTATTTAGGGGTAATCAGCTTTGTATTCCCAAATGATCCATGAGGGAAAATTTGTGAAAGGAAAAACACAGTGGAGGATCGGACGGACACTTTGGTCATGAAAAGACATTCGCCAAGTTGAACGAATCATACTTTTGGCCAGGAATGCGAGAAGAAGTCAAAATATTTGTGGACAGATGCAGAATTTGTCAGCATTCGAAAGGAAAGAGGCAGAATGCAGGTTTTTATCAACCATTGCCCACACCTGAGAAGCCGTGGGATGAAATCGGCATGGATTTCATATTGGGATTGCCAAGGACACAAAGAGGGTTTTACTCAATATTTGTGGTAGTGGATAGATTTTCCAAGATGGCACATTTCATTCCATGTCAAAAAACCAGCGATGCAACACACATTGCGAACCTGTTTTTCAAAGAAGTCATTCGACTTCACGGCCTACCAAAGAGTATAGTCTCAGATCGGAATACAAAGTTCATAGGAAACTTCTGGAGGACATTGTGGAAGAAGTTGGGCACGAACTTGGCGTTCATTTCGGCATATCATCCTCAGACGGATGGACAAACAGAAGTGGTGAACAGAAGTCTGGGAGACTTGCTGAGAAGCTTGGTAACAAAACACCACAGCTAGTGGGACAACATATTACCACAAGCAGAGTTTTCTTATAATGACTCAGTTAAAAGAAGCACAGGATGGAGTCCATTTCAAATTGTCTATGGCATGCAGCCAAGAGGAATTTCTGAATTGAAGGATTCAAAACTGAATGCAACTAGGAGTGCTAGTGCGGAATATTTCGCAGAGCCGATGAAGGAACTTCACAGCCAGGTGAAGGAGCGATTGCAGAACTCAAGCCAGGAATATAAACGAAGGACAAAGAAGACAGCTTCAATTTGAAGTTGGTGATTTGATTCTGGCACACTTGAGAAAGGAAAGGTTCCGGAAAGGAACATATAATAAACTCAAGATGAAGAAAATCGGACCATGTAAGGTCTTGAGGAAATTTGGGGCAAATGCATACGAGATTGAATTACCCGATGGGATCGGAATTTCTCCGATATTCAATATTTTGGATTTGTACCCATATAAAGCTGAGGAAGCAGAAGCAGGTGATGAACAACCAGAGGTTCAGTGGAGAAAACAGATGCCAGTTGCGGAAAAACTGCAGATGGAGCGTATACTGGACAAAAGAATTGGTAAGAGGACCAGAAGAAAAGAATACTTTGAGTATTTAGTCAAGTAGAAAGGCCATCCAGTTGAATATGCCAGCTAGGAGAACGCAGTCGAGATCTAGAAGCATGGACAAACCGTGCCCGAGCTCATGGACAGGAGCCCGTGAAAATTTTCAAGTGAGGGAGTATGATGCAGGAGCATCTCAAGCGAGCCAGCGTGGAGACAAGAGAGACAGCTGGAAAAGCACCCAGCGCAAATTTTGAAAATATATTGAAGTTAATGCGCCAATATTAAATGAGATAATTAAGAAGGAGCGCACTTGTAATATTGTAACGGACCTTGAGCGATCCGCTCTCATCCTTAGTATGTAGAAGGCATTTATAATAGTTAATGAAGGTAGATAGAATTGAATGTTAGATTTGACAGTTTTAGAGCGCAAGAGGGAAATGGGATATAGACACCCTCATTTTGTATTGTAACATTATTATGAAGATTATGAGCAAGAGAGATAAGGAGAGAGAGTTGTAGTTGAGAAACACCCATGTACAGATATCTGAATTAATAGAAGAGAACTTTGATTCAAATTCATGGCGTTCTGTTGGTTCTCTGGGTATGCTTATTGAATGTTATGCTCATGGTTATTTTACTCTTTCTATTGTACATTTGCTTTCATGCCATGTATGAATGATTTCTTGTTGAATGTTTGAAATCTGAGAGGAAGAGTAAGGAATGAGTTTCAATTATTTCTCTGTCTGAGCAAGAATTCCTGCAAGGAGTGCAGTTGAATTGTCTGCAAGGAGTGCATTGATAAGAATTCAGGGTTGTGTCTCTGAAGGATTAGATAGTTTGCAATTGTTCTCATTTCCTCATAAGTGCAGATAGGCACAAGAGTTGTGCAAGGTGTGCACAGACTAAATTTGAATTCAGAGTTTGAAACCTGAGAGGTTGCTGGAGGACTGTTGCTGCAGGGAGTGCGCAAAGTCGAAGGTGCTCAACACTTGAAGTGTTTGAAGGTTTCCGCAACGAGTGCGTGCAAGAGTCTTCTTTAAGACTCGGAGTCATGAGAAAGCTCAGGAAGGATAAGCCTTTGAAACTATTGAAGGGAAACACAAGAAGTTTGTGCATTGAATTATTGAGAAGGCGTCGTAAAGTTGTGTCGTAGGTGGACAAGTTTTCACAGAGGAATATTCGGTTCATTTTGCAGGAATCGTCAAGAAGACAACGGACGGTCGGAATTCTCCGTAGAGAATTTGCGAAGTCCCGTGAGTTGACAGATCTCGCAGAGTAGCAGGGGAGTTACGGAGATTATTTTAAAGGTTCAAGCTCAAGAGAGGCAGAGTTGTCGATCCAAGTCAACAGGGGTCGTTGGATCTACTCGAGGATTTCCATTTAGGGATCTCATGAGTTGAAGTCCTGAAACTTTTACATCAGGATTCACGAAATTGCGAAACACGAATTCGCAAAGAGTTGAAAGGACTGTGTGGGGCCATAGAAGACAGTGAGGTGGATAGGTGGCGCACTGTCGACGTAAAATTCAATCGCGTTGACCACTTCGGATTTTCGTAGGTCGAAGTCCCGAAAATATTTGCATCAGGACTCACGAACTCGCAAAGTGCGAAGTCCCGAAACAGTGAAAAGTCTAGTTGTGGGGCCAGCGCCGAGAACCGTGTCGAAATTTGACATTTCTGGATTTCGGGAAACAGAGCATGGGGATTTCGGGGTTCGTGGGGCAGAGTTGTATGTCATTGCAACTCGCGAACTCGCGAAAGCCGAAAAGTCGGAGTTGATATCAGAGTTTCGGAGTTTTGGGATTCGGGGGTCTGAGTGACCAGGCGCTCAACTACAGGATTCGCAATATCGCGAAGTCTGATTCCCCGAAGCGTGAGGGAGGAATCCCATGAGGTTTCACTGTGAGTGTAGATTTCCCGAAAGGGAAATAGAAGAGCGGTTGTCGAGAGATCTTCGGGCCGAGGAGAGAAGAACGATCCTGTGTACGTGGACTTTCCGGTGTGCGGGTTGGGAAGGGCTACGTCAATTTGAAGGGAAACTTGCCTTGATATTTCCTGATCCTTTCTTTAACCTTCTCACAAATTTTGCCTCAATATCATCTAATTTTGAATCAGTATTATTGTCTTCTTTAAACAATGCTTCTCTAGTAATGGATTTATCTTTGCTAATTCTCATTTCATATGCAGTTGAAGTTCCTAGAATTTGATCAATGGATAGATTTTTAAGATCATTTAGTTCTTCTATTGCAGAGACTTTTGGATTAAATTTATCAGGCAGAGATCTTAAAATCTTCTGAACTAAGAGTGATTCTTCAAACTTCTCACCAAGACCCTTCATGG